>UXGD01004585.1:0-16659 GCA_900474315.1 Torymus auratus | reverse complement strand
TCGCGCAGTAATTAAGTGGAGAAATACGGCTTCCGTCTGTCTTAGACTTTTGGGTTTATTATTAAGAAGAAGCGCTTTCATTATTGTAAATACTCAAGTTTGATCGCGTTCTACGATCTAAAGAAAGATTCAAATGCTGTTATTTAATATTATTTTAAAGAGGGAATACCTAGTTCTTTTAAAATTACTAGTAAGCTAGTAGCTTCTCTCAGAAGACTATATTCACCTTTTGACATTTCTTTATTCGGACGCATATTGAATTAGAGTCTAGTCCACGCTGACTGGAGAGATTTTTATTTTCACACATAAATAGGTAACCGTATTTATATTTCTACAAACAATAGAAAACCCATGACTTTACGCATCAATATATTACGTTGATGTGATTTTGATATATAAATGAAGAACCGTTTCGTAAGAAATTAACATTACCAGGTCATTGAATAACATAACAAAAACAGAAGCTCATCAAACCTTTCTTTATGTATACAACTTTAAGACTTGATTTGCATCTTCTTCATAAGAATTTCACAAGTCAGTTCCGTGACGAATTAATGTTCTGAAAAATTCTTATAAGCTCACTCGACGATCGTGATCTCGTACTGATCTTAAACTAGATATTTCATTACATTATAATCTCATAACCGGTATGCAAACATTGTTGTCATATACCGACACGGTTTTTTGGCGTATGTGGCTAAGGGAATCATAAAAACCGCAAAAAACTTTCTATTCGTTACATATAGCCATCTCGAACTTGCCAAAATCATAGACCAACAAACCTAACTCTTCTTTTGATTTTCCTCTATATTGGACTTGACCAAGCTATTGATTAAAACGATTTAAGGTACCGTTATTTATATGAAACGTAATAATTTTATCCCCAAGATGTTGTAGTAAATAACTTGCTATAACTCGTTATAAAAATAAGGTAACTTTGAAAAACATTTTCAAATCGACGAACCGTTGTCAATAGCTCCCACATTGCTGCAAATTATCAGTTCAGAATGTTCAATCGTTTTATACGAATAATTGATTCAGAAATCGAAAGCTGAACTTACATTTTCGCCAAACAATCCAATCACCTCGCCACTAAAAACCCGCAAACCACAAAACGACCGTCTCTCTCTTTTTACTACCTCACCGACAATAACCATCCCATCCCAATCCCCCGAAATCATTCGCCTTGTAAGTAGGTCGCCCCTTTACACCCATACCTCCACAGCTTGACGCTTTTTATACAGCCTTAAAAGCAGCTCTCCTCTCGTGCGCGAAAGCTCGCGCGCCAAATAGAAAGGCCTCCCCCTCCCGGTCTTCGCTGCAAAGCGCCAAAAAACCTCGGGGAGCGCCGCGAGGGACCGGCGGCACGAACGCGCCTAAGGCGTCCTGACCTGCATCCTCTCCCTCTCGCTCACTCTTACGCCTGGCGCCCGAAGGTCGTTCGATATTATACAATAGCCCGAAGGGGGCCCCCATCCGTTCCTGTGTGTGTGTGTATATAGCACATACGTGCGTAAGTATAGCCGATGGTAGTGTGCTGCGGCGTAGCGCGCGAACGCTCTGCCTCCTCTCCTCGCGCTCGCCGGTTGGTGGTTACGCGCGCTCTCTCAAATTCAGTTTCGGAGGCGCGGGCGCGCGCATTCGCTCCCGAGCGCTTATAATAGCGACGACCGCGCGCCGCGCCGGTACCATATACCTTGTACCTACCTACCCGCACGTGTGTGCAACTTGCACTCACTGATTGCGTGCGTGTGTGTGCAAGTGACCTGTGTGTTTGTGTTATTATACACCCTCTCGACGACACGAGGGGTACAAGCGAAGGAAGATAAGAGAGCCGAGATAAAAGTGTCGAGGATAGAGAGAGAGAGGTGATATATAGTTGTGCCTGTTGCTTATTTGTGCGCCACTCTACGCGGTCGAATGTCGTGTGTGCCCCGTTTTAAGCAGCTGCAGAAGCGAGAAAGTCTCGAGTGAACAGTTCGCCGCTACACAGTGCGCGTGTATACTTTGCAATACATATATATTATCGTACGGTCGCATGAGGAGTGCGATTTTTCCAAGCCGCAGACGCCTGAGTTTTCGAGTGTCGCAGGGTGGAGTTTTGTAGCTAGCGGTTTTTTTAGGTGCGTTGTGACTAGAGTTTTTCATTAATTGTGTTTACTAACCAACAGATTCCTTTGACATCTTTAATCGTAAAATCAAATTTTTTAATTTACAGGTAAATAAGGTATATAAATATTTTTTTCCTTAATGGCAAACGAATTCATTTTATTTTAGAAATACTATTCATTTTATTTTCGAAATACTAACGTTTTTAGGATTCGTGCAATGAACATGCATTTACTATTAGTGAAGATTTCTCTAAATTTGCGTATTTAAAAATATCAATTATTGAAACTTTCAACAACGGGTAATTTACAGTTATTTATGAAGAAAAATTTTTATTTTTCATAAAATGTTTATATTTTGTAGAGGATAATGTGTCTTGGAAGTAAACAACGATCTCTTTACGGACCAGTTTTTTTCGAAATGAAAGTGGGTAATGAAGTTATTCAATAATTTACAAAGTAAAGAAAAAAATTGTATACCGCTTATAAACGATATTACAAAATTTCCTTTTTGATATTGGAGTGATGGTAAACAAACTTTTATGCAAATTATAAAAAATAGAAGCAACATAAATAAAAATAATTACTGATTATAGATAATAAACACAGATGCCAATGTAGTTAATAGCAACAAATTTAATTTAAGTAAAAAATACTATTATTTAATATTTTTTCTTCTTATTAAATACCATTACTATGAGGATAATCCTAATATTTTTATCATCTTCGACGCAGACCTCATGCATAAATCATATTAGTGTTAAAAAAATATTAACGGCAATAAAAAACTACAATTGAATTACATCATAACATGACGTGTAACTCAAAGTCAAACTTATTACTTACAAGTAGAAAAAACATTAATGATATAACACATGTGAAGAAATCAAGTGTTTTCCTAATAATACTTCGTCAATAGTAATACGCAAAAGAAACAGATATATTATACAAACATGTGTTATATACATATACATATATATTAATAACGAATATAAAATAAATATTTCGTCTACGGGTCCACGTGTAGCGAAAAGTTAACAGTCATAACAGATCATAGACCTTTTTCAAGGTAAAATTAGCGTGACAAGGCACTTTATACGTATCCTAAATTCTAATTCACTAGTTGCCGCATTTTTGAGTAGCACGTCGAAGTCATAAGTGATGTAACGGGGAATTCGTCGGACGTCCCTCACCTTCATTAAACCCAGAAATCCGTGCCTCTTGATCAACAGCTGTTCTAGCAGCTTCGAATCACGAAATATCCGCGATAAAATCCGTTTCGTCACATCGCTAGTATATAGGGATTGAGCCCTCGACCTTTGCTGATGAAAGTCAAGGTTAACATTATGTGGTCATCAAAATACCATGCGGTATAACACTTTTGCTTGAAAAAATGTACTATCAATTTTTTAAATGTTTCGTATAAACTATGGAATCAATTGATGCACTTTTTAAGCATTATAATTAAATTATAATTCATCTGGTGCACGTAATGTCATTTTTTTTAAAGCGATTATTCTTTACTTAGCCAAAAAACTTCTTATATTTTATTTTTTCGTTGCACTCTTATGTATAAGATAGGCGGTCAAATATTTTGATAATACTTCACCCTCTAATCCATCGCTTTTTTATAAAGAAAAATTTACCACTATATTTGATAAACAAGATTTTATATATTTATTCAAAAAAGAAAAAAGTAAAAGCTCCCACATCAATTCGCGACTTACACTTAGCACAAACCACTTTGCTACTCTTATTTGAAGCTAAAAATGAATACACACATAAATTATATAGTCTTAGTTGATAATGTACCAAGCTATTCTCGTACCCTCAAAGCAAATCAACGCATTCGACATACACGTACTCAAGTATCCTCTATACCCAAATACGGAACCTCAGAGACTAACCGACCCCCACAACTCACACATTTATAAAAAAAATGCATAACGGATATACTCGAATCAAGGCAGTCAACTTAAACGACAATTCGCTTTGTTTGTGTGCGCAGGATGAGGAGGCGAGGCGTTTGGACACAAGGAAACTCCGCGAGCGAGGGAGCACTCGTCTTGCTGCTGGCGGCCCTGGCTCCGGCTATCTGCTCCGGCGGTATACTCGATCCCTGGCAATGGGCGCGGAGCGATCGGATCGAAGTCAACATACCCTGGCTGCCATGTGAGTATAATACTTTGCTCATTGTATAGTCTTGCGTTTACTTTTCCTCGCGGATAACGGTTCATTATTGAGCTCGATTTGTGCAGAGATTAATTTTCTTTCGATTCGATATAGACGTTCAAAAAATACACGTTCAAATATAATCTGGGTGTTGGTGACTTTTGAGTATAAATTTTCCGCTCTCCGCGGGAATTTTATGTTTACGGAGCTTGAAGCCCATCAGTTTTTTGTTATAAACAAATTACTGATTTACAATAAACCAAAAATCGGGTTTTTCCAATTGAAAAGAACTTGGTTACGCTGTTTAGGTATTTTCGAATCGAAAGTGATCTTACAAGTTTTTTTGTAAAACACATACTTTTTGAGTTGAAAATCACTGAATTTTCAATTTTCATGCGAGAGTGAACGGGAATAAAAGCTCAAAAAATCGTATTTTGTGAAAACTTTATCAATTTTTAACTCAATAAGTATATGCGTTTTACGAAAAAAAAACTTCTAAGAACACTTTCGATTCAAAAATACCTAAACAAAGTAACGCAATATTTTCAATAGCAAAATCAATTTTATTTATTGCAAATCAGTAGTTTGATTATAAGAAAAAAATGACGGGTTTCGAGCTGTGTAACCAAGAAATTTCGATTCAGAGCATCGAAAAATATAAAATAAGCCCAAGTTACTGAGGGGAGCTAAAATTTTACACTCAGATGTCACCATCAGCTCCCGGACTAAGCAGAACACAGACCTTACTCGCTTTTTAGAATATCATTTGTTGTAAAGTGCAAGAATGTGTGCAAATCAATAAAGATATGTTAGGGTTATTATGTGATCTATGCAAATATATGCATAATTTATTTTTTCTTTTTTTAATAATAAATTATCCAACATTTTTGTACCAGTAACTATGTAACAGCAGTGACTCACTCTATTGATGTTGACATTAACATTCTTAAGTAATTGCATAAATTATAATATCAACGATAACCCGTCTATACTGTTATATCAAATTAATCTTTAACGAGATTAAAAGTTTAATAATAAAAAATATAAATCGTCTGTACAAACGAAAATGCTCTCTATTAATAAAATGATTATATATATTTATCAACCGAGAAATGTTGGCAACTCAAGTAATAAAATGTAAATATGTGGCGGCACGCATGTCCAATTGCGAAAAATACTAATGAGCTATTTAGCAAAAAAAAAAAGAAAGAAAAAAGTATAAGAGAATTACACCGGAAACGTCATTACAGTTGGTCTTATTCCAGAAATCGCGGTAAAAATAAACACCACAATTTACATTTAAGTGCCCTTGCGACATTTCTCGGTAGGTATGTATAATGCCCACACGGAAGCATTGCAAAACCACACTCCGATAAACTCGCACGAGCAAAAAGAGTTGGCCCAACAGCGACCCAATTCAAAAACCCGAGGTATAACATGCTATCTCCCATGCGACACTTGCGCGACGCATGCGATCGACAATTATACTATAGCATGTAGCATTTATAAGTATATACTTAATTACTCAAGGCGAGGCGTTTTTTGGATAATTCGCAGTCGAGAACGAGACGCGCTGCTACGACGAGCTCGGCTGCCTGAACATCACGCGGAGCTGGTACCACCTGATCCACAGGCCGTTCAACGTTTTCCCCCTGCCGCGCGAGGTCATCAACACGCGGTTTATCCTGTATACGAATGAAAATCCCACCGAAGTAAGTTCATGCCTCTTTCTACCGATCGATCGATCGATCCTTGCGGTCTTGTGCTCTATCTCCCACTTTCATGCAACGTTTCTGCATCCTTGCGCCGATAAAACAAGCGTTTTTATCCATTGGAGCTTACCTCTTTATTGGTTCTACTACTGTAGACGAGAGAATCGCGATGGTTTGTGTAAATTTGTAATTGGATGGATTAAAGTGCTTAATTACTCGAATCAAATACGTGATTCATTGCTAAAAATTTCACTCAGAGAAATTAGAATATTGAGTTTATTCTCACTTCGCGCGGCATCTAAATTCACTTCATTACTCGGTATATTTTCTATACGTATACAAGCATGCCAAATACAGCGCTCGCACGTCTAACAAATTTTCTCCATCAACGAAATCACCGGCGCGCACTGGCATCAAAATAATAACAACAGCACCAACGGCAGTAATATTTACCATCGGACGCTCTATGAATCTCAAGCAGCTCATAAATCAGATTAATCTGGCGATTCCAAACGTTTACCGGGTTCGCTATATCTCCCGCTCATTACCCGCGATCATTAATTCGCGGCGCGAATTTTAATCTTAATCCCTCCGCGGGCGCAGAATCTCGCGTTTATATCTGGCATTTTCACCGCGCGAGTGCAGGAAGTACATCATCCTTCCTATATAATATATATATATATATACATGTACTGACGATGAAAGGTGAACGCGCGCGTGTATTCACATCTCGCGGCGGCCGCTGCTGTTGGTTCTTAATTAGCGGTACAGCCGATCGCATTTAAATCACCGCGGATGGAGCCCGTTTAATTAGCAGTTTAATTTTAGTCTGAGCCGGCGCGATTTATGCACATTGTTTTCATGCGGCTCAAGCGCTTAATCGATTTTAACTGTGAATTTTGTTTTGTATACTTTCGCTAATGTTACTTAGGCATATTTCAATTTGTATCAGTTTCATCGCGTTGGATAAATTCAATGTTTTTTTAAAGTAATTTAACAAAGTAGTAATTAACTGTAAAATATGTACAAACTAACGTTCATTTCTAATATTATATTGATGTATTTCATTCTATTAAGAAAAGTGATTAGGAGTTCGTATGCAAGTTCTGTGAAAAATTCTTAATGGAAACGGTATTAGACTGACTAATGAAGATTTGTGTGAATAAAGTTTAACAGCGAGTCATGCATGAAGTATCTCTTTGTACATAACATAAAGTTTCACAAACTATTAAATCAGCTATTCGAATGAACCATTTAATTGTATTCTGTAGCTGCACCTTAGCATAGAATTGCACTGTCTGTATATATCTCATTCATTGTTGTATCTTTCAAAGTAAAACAGTCATACATTAGAACAAAAAGATTTAGGGTAGATAATAACTTCTACATGTACAATCATACGAGTCTAATCGATGAGTAAATAAAATAATTATTGGTACAATAAGTTCAAAAGCTTGCACGCGATTCCTATAAATTTTTTCGACTAAAGTGTACTGGTGATAATTCTAGGAGGAAGTGTGAGTTACTCGCATAATAAAGTGCGCGGACAAATCGCCCACGTATGTGTATCGCATGATTTTATTATATTAATATTATATTTCTTAAGCTGTTTATATGTTCTTCTAAACATTCGTGACTTATTGAATTCATTCTATTTAATAAAAGAAGCAATTCTGTCAGAACCTTTAAAATGAATATAGCGACATGTTTTCATGTAATATGAAAAATTAATTTAAAAAAATACTGCTACTATTCAATAAAATCGCTATACATCCGCTACTTAATTACTATTATTTTACTATACGCATTTGAATTAATAAAAGTATAATTCTTTTACCTCTGTTATTAAAATCGAAGTGTAACTCTACGATCTATGAGCATTAAAGATCTAGTAACACATCTCGCGTAATTATCTATAACTACTCATAATAGGCAAAAACCTATTGCGCAAAATGAACAGAAAAAAAAACATAAAAAAGACACGAATTGATCATTCATCGTATAAACTCGTTTCGAGGCACTGAGGAGCAAAGTACTTTTGCTTTGATGAAACGGCAAAACACGCTAGATCCTCATTAACGTCCTGGTTCTTCTTGCAGGGTCAAGTCTTAATCGTAGGAAAGGACAAGTCCATCAAGCGCTCAAACTTCAGTCCAAAACGCAAGACAAAGTTCATAATACACGGCTTCATAGACACACCGCTCAGCAACTGGGTGAAGGTGAGACAATCGTTTTACAATTTTGCAATCATGTGGTTGGCGTGGATTCATCGTGCATTTTTTTTTCTCCGCTCCTGTCTGTATATATATACAGCTATATCGGGATAAGATCTCTCAATGCGCCGACGAGCTATTCCTATTTATTATTATGCAGTTTAATGGCCGTAACCGCGCGATCTGTTTTCCGTTATCTCGACGAGCTGTTCGAAATCATGCCGGAAACTACAGGCTCTTTTTAATTATATGTATTCTTTGGCGTACAGCTTTATTACAACAAATTCGTTGCGTAAAATATTAATTCAAGTTGCAATGAATGCATCTATATGAATCAACTGATAAAATTATATTAATAATATAGTTTATACCGTTGCCAACATTATAATTAATCTAATCCAAATCACTCGAATATTTTCCTTTTTAGCGCCAACTTGATATTATTAAGTACAACTAAAAAGGTTAATGTATATCACCAAGTATCGAAACATCTTTTGTGATCTGATAATAAAATTAAAAACGTACTACTGAGGTATTCTTAAAATTTTAGTGTTATAATGGTCTGTTCCGTTTGGAAGAATAGAAATGTAAAATGACTGAGGTGCAAATTATGAAATGATATAATGGAAAACGATCCCAAAATCACTCGTGACTTCAAATCTAAAGTCGATTACTTAATTCCTTGATATGCCTTGAATATAGACCGCATTCTTTGAAATCACTTCACGGAACGTAGTTTCATGTCAAAATATTAAAATTTCGCTCCAATTTTTATGAAAATTTCCCTCCAAATATTTTAAAACACCAATCATCTTCGGAGCTTATATAGGTATATATAAATACACACACGGTTACATAAGCCCCTACATAAGCAGAGGAAACAAACTTCAATCTGAAAAGAGCCGAGAGAGAATCGCTAAAGAAGCAAACAGCTTGAAACCTAATTATAGCTGTTAATAAAAGAAACGCAAACTGAGCGCGCAAAAGGCAATTCGTGAGAGCCCCTCGAAATGCCCCTTATTCTTGAGTCAGGAAGCGATTACACGCGCTTTACTATAAAGCAATTACCGAATTTTTTCGCGCCTCGCGGTACTTCCTCTTTCGCGCGTCTTAAGGCATATAACATCACAGCACACCGAGTGACTGGTACACTCCTGTATAGTTCCGTCCAGCTATCGAATTCCGCACCCGGAAGTTCGCTTATAATTCCGAGCGCAATTACATGCAAATTGCCGCGCGAACCGCCGTAAGAGCAGTTTCGCGAGGGATGCGGAATCGCAACTTAATTTTTTCTTTTTTTTTTTTTACTCTCGATTTGGATGCAAATTTTATTTACACATATACATATATACGCGGGGCTTTGTTTTGCGCGCGACTGCGTGTTTTAAATAGGCGATGTTGATGATAATCAGTACGGCGAACTGATTGCGCGATGGTTTCGCATATTGCGATTGTTCGAGTTCCGCGCAAATTGCGTCACTGAGGAGATACCAATTTATATAGGGGGAAATGCTGATGTGACATTCAATTGGATGGAAGGGATGATTAAGATGCGAATCGTGGGGTGACGTTATTTATATACAGGTTTAGTGACAAATACTTGGGTTAGAAAAATAATAGAAAAAACCAAACCACCTACCAACATAACATTATTGCTTTTGTCAAATGATGGATTAGCCTATCCATGATAGAAATATTGCAGCAATATTCGTGCAATATTTGACAACTCCTGAGAAACATTGGGTAAATATATTTAAAGACTCAATAAGATTATATAGAGAAACATCAAATTTTAAGTGTTTATATTTCTAAATCAATCTTTAAAACATGAATTTATTTCACATAAAAATTTTAGTACCTATTGTAAAAAGGATATTAAAAACAAGACAAGTCTTGTAATGCAGACTCTTCGGAAAGAGTTGAACGATTGAATTACACGACCTATATTGTGGGTGCGTACGAAGACTATACTGTAAAGCAATAATGTTATGTTGGTATGTGGTTTGTTTTTTTTTATTATTTTTCTAACCCATGTAAGTATAGAGTATATTGGTCCATCCAATATATTTCCAATATGTTGCCCATAGTTTAAAATTTTACATTTAATCTTTTAATTGCAATTGAGTCAATATTAAGTGTTATAAGGGCTACCACTTAACCTCTATTAATCTAAAAAATACACGGATCCTACACAAGGATCCACGCAGCCATATATAATAAATCTAATACTCCGGCCCTGATAATTCCACCGCGCTACCATGCTACCCGAACCGAGCCGCTCACCGCTTTTTACAATGTTCCGCAGGAGATGAGGAACGAGTTGCTGAAACACGGCGACTACAACGTGATAATCGTCGACTGGGCGGGGGGCAGTCTGCCCCTGTACACACAGGCTACGGCCAACACGCGTCTTGTCGGCCTCGAGATCGCCCATCTCCTCAAGCACCTACAGGTAATTAGACTCCACGCACCTCATTTATATCCTTGCGGTCCTATATAACAAACATTGCGCCTCTGCTTTATGGCCCTGTCTTCTTCATCGTCTGCCGAAATTGAAATTTGTGCATACGAAGGCGCCGTCGCCCAGCACGGTATATATATAAATATGATAAATTTGACGAGACGCACACATGGGGTAATGCCCCTCTCCCCCCGCGGTATTACACTTTGGACTGACAACGTAATCTCGACTGTGGCGGTTTGTACTATACCTTTTTTATGTTTCGTGCGTGTGTGTGTGTATGATGAGAACTATGTACATTTCTTTGTGATGTATATTGAATACATCTATATAGATTTGTGCAAAAAGAGTCCTTCGGATGATGAAAATTTTACTATACGCATGCAAAAGGTTTCTTTTTGTATAAGTAAATTCCTATAATATTTATGAGGTGTACTTGTACAAAGAACATTCTTGATCTAATGTGACTTTCTTGATTTAAAATTTCGATGTAGTTCAAGGTAACTGCGCTTACGTCATCTCAAAAACTTCTAAGCACCGCCTAATCAGTACATCATTCTAAACACCATGTACATTTTTGTAATTGCTCAAACAATTATAAGATTAAAAGATGAAATCAGTATATAATTAACCTGGAGAATACGTCATTTTTAAGTTTCAAGGGAATAACTCATTTGCGTTGTGTAATTAGATTAAGGTGGCTCCGTCATTCTTTTCGGACTGATATATACAAATTTTTTACGATGCTTGTTTCACATTTTATAATTTGAGAAACACTATAGTATGAAAAAAGGGTTCTTGACGTGTCGAAAAAAATTTTTTTCAAAAAAATTTGAATATTGTTAAAGAAGATATTGCTAATTGAAAAAAAAATCCCCAAAACCGATAGATCTTTCTTATTTTTCATCCGATTTTAATTTTCAAGGTCTCATTTTGTTCCTTGTACAATTTCAGGTAAAGTTACCAGTACAAAAATTAAAAAATTTTCAAAACTTGCAAAGATACAAGTATTTGTTTAACTCAACTTTCTAGAAAGCATATATACACAAAGCTATAAACAACTGGATGTATCTTTGCAAGTTTTGAAAATATTTTCATTTTTGTACTGGTAACACCATCTGAAATTGCACAAGGAACAAAATGAGACCTTGCAAATTAAAATCGGATGAAAAATAAAAAAGATTTATCGGTTTTGTTAATTTCTTTTTCAATTAGCGGTATCTTCTTTAACATTATTCATATTTCTTAGAAAAACAAAATTATCGTAAAAAATTGTATATATCAGTCCGAAAAGAACGACGGAGTCACTGTAATATTATCAGACATCATACCTATACTTAAAAAAGTAGAAATTCTGAGTAAAGTAAAATTTTCAATTCTGAGAATATTACCTGACCATGCATGAGTGTGTAAATATTTATATTGCAATCTGATCAATAGCACTAATTAGTTAATTATTCATCTTCATATTGTTAATCCATCAATTACACTTTGTGTAACAAAATACCAATGCCATGAATTACTGTACTACATAAGTTTGTCATACTCTTATTGTCGACATTGTACATATAAAACTAATAAAATATATTTCACTATATTAACACCTTCACATTCTATCATTTTATACCTGTAAGTATCAAAAACAGACGATAAAATAAACCAAACCATTCTTGCAGAACAATTACGGTCTGGACCCAAGTGACGTGCACCTGATTGGTCACAGTCTGGGCGCCCACACGGCCGGATACGCGGGCGAAAAGCTCAACGGTAATATCGGCCGCATAACCGGGCTCGATCCAGCCGAACCCTACTTCCAAGGGATGCCCAGCCACCTGCGACTAGACTTCACGGATGCCCAGCTAGTCGACGTCATTCACACCGACGGCAAGAGCATTTTCTTCTTAGGTACATTAATGCAGCGCAATAAATTTTATTATTTATGTTCATATCATGCAGTATAACAACACATTGCACATCCACATATATAATCAAACCATCAGTCTTTCGCTTCTTCGCCTCTTTTCTAAACTTAATTTTCGTAAAGTCATTTCGAAAGATTGCTAAACTCACTGCGCAGAATAGCATTTTATCAAATTACCTATTGCTTTTAATGCTCGAAGATTCTTCTTCAATGATTACAAATCAATTAACTATTTTTTTCAGAATCGGACATACATTTTGAATACCGTTTAAAAGATACATACAAAATTTTATACTTTATCACACTTATCAAATAAATTTACTTCTTTACTCTTACTCTCTCTCTCCCTTCTTTCTCGCTCTCTCACTCTCTTCACCAAATCTCTATTTCAAAAAGAAAAAAAAACTTCTGAAATCACGCACCCTCACCACTATCTTCATACGCACATAAAAGCATATAAAAGCACAACCAAGGTATTCCAGGCTACGGGATGAGCCAGCCATGCGGCCACCTGGACTTCTACCCGAACAACGGCAAGGAGCAGCCGGGTTGTACGGACCTCGCCGAGACGACGCCCTCGTTGCCCCTGACTCTCATACGCGAGGGCCTCGAAGAGGCGTCACGCGTCTTGGTCGCCTGCAACCACGTGCGCGCCATCAAGCTGTTCATCGAAAGCATCAACAGCAAGTGTCAGTACGTGGCGCACGAGTGCGGTAGCTACGCGAGCTTCTTGAGGGGCGAGTGCTTCTCCTGCAAGAGCAACAATAGTCTCAGCTGCGGTATAATGGGCTATCACGCTGACAGTAGTCCGGCATTGGTCAGGAGGCAGCAGATGGGACAGGACGTGTCGTCGCTGTTGGGATCCAAGTTCTTCTTCTCCACAGGCAAGGATGACCCCTATTGCAGTAAGTTTATATTTCGTACATAAAAGCACGCAGGTCTTGTTGTTTAAGATATTCCTCTGTTTTAAGATTCCAAAGCTCGATGGTTAAAAGTTATCCGGTAGTTGAGCTTGGATAAAAATTGCGAAAAACATAAGCAGGGAGAATCTATTATTTGAAAAAATTATTAATTACATAAGAAGAAATGAAATTGGTACAAAAAAATACACTTGAAACTGCTATCCTTTTTAATTGGTTGCCAAAGTACTTTTATGTAATTAATACATGAAAAGAGGAATTATATCAACAAATTTATTTATTTTTTATTTTACAAAAACAATATTGTAAACCGCAGCAATTTATCAACGCATTAATTTTTTGGAAAACCTTGTTATTTATGAAAACAAATATTATTTGTTACGCCAATCAATTTAACCAAAGTATCAATAAATACTTTACATCAAAATGTTACAACTGTAATAACTGCCACTCAAGGCATGCGTTATGAAAGCGTGGAATGCCAACAAAGACATCAGCTTACCATAACAGGCGCAGTTGTAAATCTTTTTTAAGAAATAAAAAAAGTCATTGCGCATCCGCGTGCTTATGGCTTGGCGAGCGTTTTAGCAAGGCAGTTTCGCAAAACAAAGGAAGATAAAAAAGCCCGCGGCGCACGCGACAATTGAGAAATCACGCGGTGGTGCGACCGGTCATGAAAATAGATAATTTGTAATTCTATTGAGCTCATTACGACGCCGTCATTGGCTTCTCAAAGTCTCACGCGACTCTCGCGCTCTCCTCTTTTTTTCCAGGACGACACTACAGAATAACAATCAATTTGGCCAGGCCGCCCACAGCCGAGAGCTGGGTGCAGGGATACATGAAAGTCACGCTCCACGCGGACAATGGCGTAATACGCAACATGGACTTGACGCCCAGGTACGAAATAGCGTCTTTCATGCTCCCTCTCTTTTTCTTTACCGATATTCGACGATTTTTACCCGTCGTGGACAGTACTTTTTCATAATGCATACTATGCAACCCAATCTATATAAGTGAGGCATATATATATAGATGTGTTACCGATGTAAATTTCTGACTCTAATCCGTTGTACTATTACTGAGATTATGTTAATTGAAAGAGCTGATAATAAACCATTTTAAATTCAGTTTTATAAATTGATCAACTACTCTGACGAAATGCCAATATCTACGTTTGGTGTGGTAATTGCTTTTCAGAATAAGGAATCGCGATAGTACGGTTTTGAAAAATACTACCGGTGACAGTGGTGACATACATTACGATAATATCCCGTAACATTTTTGCACAAAGAAACTGAAAGTAGAAAATCCTGTTTCCGAATTTTAAGTAGCCTTTATCTTCGTAGTCAAATGGGTCTGGTTTATCTATTTCGCTGATTTCGCTTTTTATTCAAACATTTTTCTTACCAACTGTGTAACGGGACGCCGGAGCAACTGAATAAATTTTTTAGCTAAATTTTTGAAAGATGGCTCATCATTGGTATACATAAAGCGCGAACAGTTCTCACGTTTTGCAAAAAGATTTTTAAAGTCATTACTTTTCGAAAGCTAAAAACTCAAATTTTAAATATTTTGAAACATTTAATATATTAAATAAATAATTTTTTCATTATTAATTATCTCTTAACTTGACAGTGGCTACATGAAGTTAGAACACGGCACGACGACACGAATGGTCGTCGCTCACCCGGGCGGCTCCACCGGAGAAATCGGCAAAATTCGACGGGTAGAGCTATCTTGGGCGTACGATATGGACGTACTGCAGCCACGGTCGTTGTGTTTCTTCTGGTGCAATGACCGATTGTACGTCAATACTGTCGTCGTTGACGTTATGGAACTTCCCGGTAGAGGGTAAGTCTTATTTGATTAAAATAACAATTTTATTTAGGGCTACACGATATAGCAAGATTGAATCATGAAAAAAGGGAGAATTGTCATCTCTAACAAATAAAATTAATCTATTTGTCTATCTATCTCTCTATCTTTATCAAATCGCTATTTCAAAAAGAAAAAAAAACTTCTGAAATCACACACCCTCACTGCCATCTTCATGCGCACATGAAAGCTTATAAAAACACGATCAAGGTATTCCAGGACGGGATGAGCCACTTGGACATTGCATCCCCCGGCTATTGGGGTTGAAGAATTTTTTATACAACCGATTCGTTTTTTGCCACACGTTTGGGTAATTCCACTTTTGCGTGGGCCCCGCGTCCGCCGACTGTTGGGGTTTCAGACCTTTTTCAATGATTGACTCGCTTACTGTCGTACGTTTGCGTAACTCAAATATGATCAAGAATTTTAAGACAAGACAATAATACTTTTCATATAGTAACTTTAAAGACCAATACAAGAGAGAAATTTTCAAGAATTCCCAAGAGCGAGACAATAATTACAGAAATATTGTATTGTCTTGCTCTTGTACAGCCCTAATTTTGTTGGTAACATAATTTTTCTAAAGATTTTTCATTATTAATGAAAATATAATTATAATGATTATTTAATGAAATGTTAAGATTCGTGTACAGGAAATTGTAGGAAGTAGAGTTTCGATTATAATGAGAAAACGAATGCTTTCATTTGATTTTAATACTTATAGTAAAAAATGCAGATGAACTTTATCAAAGTCTCGTAATTCTTATTTATTTTGTTATCTGATCCAAAAGTAAATTGCATCTGTTGAAAAACTTCAAGTACTTTCTAATGGATAGTTTTATCAAATATCTACTAAATTCCATTTAAAAATTATTCACACGATCGGGAAGTTGATTAGATCAGTTGCAATCTCATCGTGAGATTTACTTCTATAAAGAAAGTTCAAATGTACACCAATAAGTAATAGCTCAATAATCTTTTTAAAAAAATTAAGAAATTTATATTATAAATTAATCCTTTTAAGCATGAAAATATTTAAATCCAACAAAAGGCCCCGAATTGAAAATTTCTTCAAATACAATAATGAAAATGAACTTATATGAGTGATTCTCAGCAAAAGTGCTCAAACTCTGTCCTGTAATCTATGTGGATATTTGATTAGATTTTATAATATAAAATCTTTCATTTTTTCAAAAAAATACGTTTTTGCACAAGAATGAAACCCAAATTACTAGAGTATCTGCTAGTGAAATAAAAATTTTCAGATGTCCATG
>UXGD01004584.1:0-16665 GCA_900474315.1 Torymus auratus | reverse complement strand
ATATATTATCTAGGTATTCTTACTAAACACCTATTGTTTTAAAAAAATATTAATGATTTAGTTCGGCTATTGGGACGTTCCCAATAGTCACAGGTACAAATTTATCAAACGACGATTGACTGACAGTTTGATTTTTTAAATTTAAAACTTAAAAATTCTGTAATAAAACATCTTATCATATAGTTTTTGTATTATTCGATAAATAACATACATTTTCCAATTGTAAGAATCATTTTTTTTCAAAGTTAGTTTGACTTTCTAAACAAATATTTCCATAAATATATATAAAAGATTGTTTAGACTTTCTTACGCATAACAAAAACAATACCCATAATTATATATTCACCAAATATAAAATATCACCTAACCGATCCATCGCGCAATCCAGCAACCGCTCGAGACCTAAATCCCAGCGCCCACCGAACCAATGCAAACAGCCGAACGATCCCACACGCGCGGAATACACCGTTAATTTTTACACAGGGGGAGATGGGGAGGCGAATTTAACGCGGGTAATAGAACGGAAAAGCGGCCGTTACGTCCAGCCGGTGTATGTGTGTGTATGTGTCGACCTCGTCCTCCTCTCCCTCGTTCATTTTTTCCATAATAAACCGCAATAACGACACGAGGGATGGGGCAGTCCGGCCATTTCCATGGGATCGCTTTAAAGCTCGCACGCGCGTGGCCATAAATAAAGCGCGTTCGAGAGGCCTGACGCCGATAAAATAATAATTACCAGCCGCGCGCGCTCGCAAGCTCTGCCAGCATCGACAATGGCCGTACAAATCGACCGTTAATTTTTGCCAATAAACAATCGGTAAGCTGCACGCGCGCGCGTGAGTAATGTCGCGCCGAGATTATACGCGCGGTGTGTGTATGTGTATGTATGGAAGGTGGATTTTTGATCGGCTCGTGGGATATTTTGGTTGGGAGGCAAGCGGAGGTGGCACGTTTTTAGATGAATCGAGTGGATTTGCGGGTGCAGGATTTGTTTGCTGTATTGTGGTGTATGTGGGGAAAAAAGTAAGTCAAGTGTAATTAAAGGTATTAAAGCGATTTTTCGTAAATTATATATGGTATAAAAGTTTTTTTTGTAAAGGTTACACTGAAAGATAAATTACTAGTGATTTATATAATACAGTCTGTTAAATTATTTGTAGAGAAGAAAAAATGAAGGACAGATATTTTTCATTGTACCATAGAAAGCTGAGATAATAAAATTAATTTAATCTCTCGACAATAAAGACTCTTTATTAATAAAATAATGAAAATTCTTATCACTTCCATAAAGAATTCGACGAAACGAACAAAAAAAAAAAAGACGATTAAAGGGAAACCCGTTACCCTGCCAGGCTTTAAGTATCGCATATGCTGAAATTATGCACGAACGCGCACATACACTGCGCGCGCGTATCCACACCCACGAAGCGGAATAATAATTTCAGCGCGGGTTATATGAGCAATAATAAAATGCCAATTTATTGGTCACGCCTCGCGCGCGAGTGAGTGTGTGTGTGTGTGTGCCGGTTAGCGGCGGTGCAATTTATAATCAGCGCTTTCCGGGCCCTGTCACGATCGCGTACGCGCGCTCGGGATTTGCGAGAAAAATTATGTTCATTAAACGTTAACTCGATAATGCGAGGGCGACCGGCCTGGCGCCATGTAAATATACGATGTATCGGTGATTTTGGGAAGATGGTTTTATTTATTTATTTTTTTTCGGATTTTTCGGTGAAATGGGGTGTTTTCGTTTTAGTGGTTGAGGAATTGATTGAGAGATCGATATATTTTTTAAGTAGTTCAAGTGAACAATCGATTATAATTTTAAAATGTTTTGATGTTTTGTTTTTGGTTTTAATAATTAACTGCTGATTTAGAACTTTAGCTGATTTCAAATGATGAACACTTGCTGTTACATTGTTTCCCTACAATATAGTGCCAATATAAACTACGTGTATGTTTTCAAAGCTACTTGGATTCAGTGTTCACTGATGAATACTTTTCATCCATACGTCAGATAATTACACCAACATTCTACGTACCAAAAACAACCACATAAACCACAAAGCAAACAAATTTTTCCTCAACCACAATTGAACCGCAGCTCCTCTCCAGCTATCTCTCCAGCACGTCGACCCTCTTCCACGACACCTCCAGCACGCCTATCTCTGCAACTATACACGGCGGCGGCGCGCAGTCGTGCAGACGTAACGTCGCTCTTGTCAGCTCTCCGATGACGACGTCGCATTCATAGTTCGTGAATTCTCCATCGCGATTGTACTAGTACTACGCGCAGCTCGGCACAGCGGAGAAACTTGGCGTTCCGCGGGTTTGCGCCCAAATTGCATTAGAGACGCGGAGGTGGGGGGGCTAATGTCGTCTGCGCAAGGTGTGCGGCTAATTTCTTCGTTATGCTCCCGCGACTTGCGAATGGATGGCTTAGGATTTAGTTGGCTGTAGCTTTGTTGGATCGAGGGTGTGTAGAGGATGAGGAGTGGTTTTTAAAGGTGGATGTGTGGAAGAGTAATTTCGGGATTCGTTTTCTATACATTGATAAGGTAGAGACAAGGGATTGAATGATGTATCATTGAGTGAATGTTAGATATTTTAGGATGGGATTCAAAATCAATTTCAAATTTTCGCGCTTTTTTCGAAGGTGTGCCTTATTCTGACAGAGTTCTCTGCCGTACCGATCGTAATGTCTTTAATTCAATATTCATTGTTATAAGTTTTTCCTTGAATTCTGAGAGTTGACGCATATAAGCAAACTTATTACCCCAGTTAAATTGCAATTAAATCTATTGGAAAATTAAGACGTCATTGGAGAACTCGCAACGTCGCATATCATATTAACCTCAAAATACAACATCTTGCGAGTTCTTTAATTACGTCTTTATTTTCTAATCGATTTATCTGAAATTTGACTAGGATAATAACTTTGCATATGTATGTCAACTCTCAGAATTCAAGGAAAAGCTTACAACAATTAATGTTTAATTAAAAACATTGTGGTCGGTACGGTGCCCTTACTGTCTGTTATAGGTAGGCTATAAAAGAGCCGAAATTTATAATATTTATCTTTAAGTGAATCCCAAAATTAGTTAGTTACATCTCATATCAAAAGCAAAGATAATCAATGAAAATATATAATTAATGGAAATAAAGACTTTTAATAATGTCCATACGTTTGATTGTCATTCTCCCGTTGATACTGTCTCCAGTAAAACGACAATTTTAATAAAATTAAAAGCTAATTTTTTACTGAATCTAAAAATTATCAAACCTATTTTCTAATCTTCCAATTCCAATATCTAATCATAATTCCAGAAAATGAGGTCAACATACAAAAATAAAAATAATGTTATCTTTAAATTATTTCGTTACAATAGAACGATGCAAACTCCATACGTACCGTTCAATTTTTACTTGACCAAATATAACAATTACAGTATTTTTAATCATTGTATAGACAAAATAAACGTGTTCACATCGAATAAATGAACAACTCATAATAAACTTCCCATATATTGAACGTCAGTATTAACCTCGCACGACATTCCAGCCACGACTTAATCGATAATAACGATACCACATTTATTTCACGATCACTGTTATCTGACGAAGCAAGAATATAAACCCCTCACCATCAACATTCATCCTCATCGCGCCTTCATCTCCCATACGATCAATAATCATCATAATAATAATCTCGACAAAGCGATCTCGGGGGCCGAAAAAAAAGGAAAATCTTCTCTCCCCCACGCCTTCTCATGCACACAATAAGCGGTAAATTTATATCGGCAGGAGCAATCGCCGCCTCGCCGAGATACCAGCTGCTAAAGACACGACGTGCAGCTCGAAGGGGGTTAATCTCTTTTCTCCCGTATAAAAATGGAATCTGGCCATATTTCTCAATAAACGATAAATCAGCGCACGAGAGAGAGAGAGAGAGAGCGAAGACGCCGCGAGTCACACGGGAGAGAGCCATTAATCTATGGTTATCTACGACTCGCGGGATAAGTGCGGGCGTCCCGTGGAATGAGCCATTTCACCCTTGGGACTTCGGCTCGCGAGAGAAGAGAGGGCGAGAAAGTAGGTAGCCCCTGGGCATCGTCGCGCACACACAGGCGCGACCCTTCTGATGAGCTGTGCAAAACTCGAAAACGACTCGGCTGTTTTCCTTAACGAGGGCCGGCGTAACGACCCCGACAGCGACACCATCATCCCCAAGTGTGCCTTGGTGTATGTGTGCGCGCCTTTCTTTTAGTCTGCAGAAAGTGGCTGGGAAAAGTTTGCGCGAGAGACTTTTTGTCGCGAGCCGTGTTGAAGTCCGGAGGGGGTGCGAGGGTTTTGTTACGAGGATGAAAAGGTAACTGTGTTGAAAGAGTAAACAATCGTTTGTAATCATGATGATGGTTTATTATACAAGTCTATTATTTAACGTAAACAAGTATAGAAAATTTTGACATATACAAACTTCTTCTAGTTAATATCCTGATAACATTTTATCATTCTTGTTGTTAACAAACAACCCGATCTCACTAAATTCTTACTACAATTACCACCCTGAAACTCAACTAAAAACCCCAGCGACTGTAACAACTCCGCCTCTTGTCTTAATTTCCCAACGCGCGCGCGAGGGCGAGGCCCGTAAAAACTCGGGCGAACGCGAAAAGAACAGCAGCGCGAACTTTCTACCCGCCCGTCAGAACTTCTTTTCTCTCCGCCCTTAGCTCGTCCAGTGCATCAATTTCGACTTTGCACGATGAGAAGAGGGGACGACGCTTCGAGATAAGCAGCTGTGAAGGAGTTGGTCTTCAGTTAGTTAGGTCCGCGATGGGGAGGAGTCGGAATGAAGTGGTTGAGGAAGAATAACGGCGTGCGTTTGCCGTTTGGTCATTGATATTTTGAAGGATATTTTAGTGGGGTAGTGTGTATGATATATGGTGGTCTGAATTTTTGGTCGGGTTTGTAATGTGACTGTAGCCGAAGTTATGGTTGTTTAGAAATTAAAGAATAATAAAGATTATTAATGGAGATTGGTTGTTTAAGAATGTAACAAAAATATGCGATAGTGAAATATAAAATCGATATTTAACTTTACACGTATTCAAGCATATACATATTATAACAACAATATAATTGGCTTTTTTCATTTTTGTTCCAGGTGAGTACCAGTTTGCCCTTATACCACATAATAATCTCTCGAAACGAAGTAAGTCGATCACAAAATACAAAGCTTGAAAATTCTAATCATTTCTCCCGATCACCAGACATATCCGAGTTCGGAACCTAATAACAACCACTGCCGATTACATTAAACTCGCCAGACTCCATCCTTCTCGTCTAAATTACAAAAACAAACGGAGTAGTCGGAGCGATTATCCTCGTCTTATCGACTACACTCTCTCTCAAGTTTCTTGGCCCTATCGGCGGCCCGGCGAAACGTATAGCCGGAAATCAAACAAACTGCCGAAGCGCCGATAAGCGGACCGGCCGCTGCTACGCTGTCCATGTATTGTGTCTATAACGAGAACGGTGGCGTCTCGCCGAAAGTCTCCGGTCCAAGATCGAGGACCGGGTGTATAAGGCGAGATGGTCGCGTGTATTGTGCGATGGGTGGGTTGGAAGAGTAGATTATATGGCGTTAAGGTAGGGAGAATGTATATGTAAAGGAAGATTGTGTTGTGACTTGAAATGTATAGAAGATAATTGTTGGATCAGCAGTATTCAAATAAATCTATTGAAAAAAACGTTTTATTATAAAAAGTGTGAATTTGATGAATAAGTGGTGAGTTTAATCTACATTGAGATATGGAGAATAAATAAAATCATATTGTATATCTTTACACACCTAAATTTTTCTTAAAATTTGTAAGGCTTCAATGTGTTTACGTCAATTCCAATTTGTGATTAGTTAATACATGTAAAGTATATATTTCAGAATTTGCTCTTATCACCGGCCAAATTACTTGCGTTATTTTTCTAGGGTTTCAGTCTACGTTGCCACTCTTATAGCATGTACATGAATAGTTAATCAAAAACAGTACCAAAATAGAATTTAGCCATATTTGGCAAACATTAATCGCACTAATATCAATGAAAGTGCATGAAAAATTCTTTACATCATACATCATTCCATAATACACATTTCGAGAAAACTCAATTTATGGAATTCCAACATTTTATCGACTCTTGTCTACTATCACCTCAAACTTAGAAAATGAAATCTAAAAAATAAATCCATTTAAAGATTAATTCCGATTGGTCTGTACGGAACAGGCTCTAATACCCGCTACTTCGCTACATTAGATTTTTTTAAATTGAATCTTTATAATTAAAACTAAATAATTGAATCAAAATATAATGAAAAGATTAATTTTTTGTTTCGAAAAATCATTTGATTGTCCTATCATTTAAACTAATTAAAATAAAATCATAATGAAAAATTATAAATTCATAACCTCAAAAAGAAAATAGTACGCGCGTAGCGCGCTTAGATTTTGCTGCTTTATAAAATAGAAGAGTGTTATCGGGTTCGCGCGGTATAATGGACCGAAGCGCGGTTATGCTCTTGTACACAGGAGTTTTGCGCGGGTTGCCAAAGCCGTACAACTTCCGGTACAAGATGCGGTAATTAGACTGCGGCCTAAGCGCGCAAAACTTTGAATTATACGCTCCGACGTTAACCTATGGGGAACGCCCAACTTGATTAAGATCCGGTGACTTCCCAGCGCTCGCTAATTTGACTTGTGTTCGCGATTCTCAGCGAAACAACACAAAAACAAGTTCGGATTTGTAGAGATTTAGTTTCGTAACATCACGTGGTGTATTCTAATCATAAGATTATAAAAGTCAGCTTTGCATTACAAAATAATTTGATTTTTTTACCAGTATGAATGATAAATTTGAAGTGAAACATTTTTCGTTTTTGTCAGGTGCTATTTGAGTCATCCTATTTCTAAACCCTAATTTAGTACAAGTAGAATTTAATTAATATTCTCAAACCTAACAATCAATATTCTCAAACCTAATATTCTCAAACGTAACTACTAAAGATACCTTTTTTCAGGCATTTCTCATCTTTGGGCACCGGAAAAAACCCATTTCACGCTCAACAATGACTCGCGTACGCGCTCACCTCGCAGCCACATAATCCAACGGCAATTTGTAATCGTCAAAGAGTTCTGAGCCCTCATCTCCCCTTCCCACCTTCCTCCTCTCTTTCTCTCGCATACCGTCCACGTGAAATTTGCGTAAGCTTCCTCCATTAAACGACTGAATGAGAAACTGGCACAGCGTATTATATCGATAAGCTCCGTAATTGCAGACTTAGCTCTCTCTCTCTTGCCTGCGGTCTTCATGACGCG
This sequence comes from Torymus auratus, assembly GCA_900474315.1. NCBI lineage: Eukaryota > Metazoa > Arthropoda > Insecta > Hymenoptera > Torymidae > Torymus > Torymus auratus. Next base: position 9,295 of record UXGD01004584.1, on the reverse strand, counting down.
CATAACCCTTTTAACGAAAACGGGGGTACATATACATATAAGTATACGCGAGAGAATCATGCAAATGAGCGAATGGGCGATCTTTCATAGCCTAAGTCCTTTGCATTTTTTTCAAGCACCGCTGTTTGCGGAGGATAGTGTCGTTTCTCCAGCTTTGAAAAATGAGCATCATCCTGACGCCGCTCGAGTTGTCTTAAGCGAGTTCCAAGCGTTTAATATGTGGGTGGTTGGCGGTGGTGTTGATATTTGCATGGTTCTCAAATATTGATGAAATATGCTAATGCGATGGTTCGTCATAAGTGTACATATATCTTTTGATTATGAATAAAGTAAATTCCTTACATGTTATAGCACAAGTTTGGAGTTTTACAGATATGCCAAGTTTGTATCAAATACTCCCGAGGCACTTTAAAATAACATCAATCTTTCACAAACCTCCCCGCTTAAGCTTGCAGATAAAACTTCCTTTCCAAAAACTTGAAAAGCTTACCAAACATTCCAAAACCTGCCCCCCATCAAACTCAAATTCCATCCTCAACAACGATAGACTTCCGAACCACCATCCAACACCTACTTCCACCCACTGCCTCAGAATCACCATGCAAAACCCATAATTACATCTTCACGGGCGAACACGCACACAGCATTGGTACGCGCGAGCTACCGCAAGAGGGCAATTAACCCCTCCGCCATAAATCCTCATTAAAATAATTCTAATCTCGCGGCAGTGGCGCAAAGTCCAGGGACCGAGCAGCGTCTTATATCGCGTAATACGTGGACCGAGAGGGAGAGAGTATCAAAGTTACCAGGGCGCCCTATCGTGAAAGCCCGACAATGCCCGGCGGGCGTCCAAGGCTTGTGCTTTCCGGCAACGCGTATGTATATCTCGGCCCCCGCGAAACTTGCGGACTTTCTCTTGAATTCGCTGTGGTACCCTGAGAGAGAAGGGGGGTAAACGGGGAGGTTGTACGCGATGTTCATGTGCGCGCACGTGCTTGACAGTGTGCAGATAAGGCTGCCGCGCACCGCGATGGTCTTTGTGGGGGGAAGCGCTATGTCGTGAAAATGTGGGTTTGATGTCTATGGTCTAGAGCGTGCATGTTAAAAAAGTTCTGTTCGCTATTGTAATGTGAGGATGAATGTACGAGGAAAAAGGTAATTTAGACCATTTGTAAAGTTTAGTAAAGGTGTATTGAAATGGGAATGGTCCAATTGTATCTGAAGTTCTTCTTTTTCATGTAAAGCGTTTATTACGACCAAAGATAACTTTGACAAAATAAAAACAATTATCGTAATGTCAAAAGGTAACAGAATAAAGGGAGTTTGTGATTAACATAAACCATTTTACTTTTCAACACCATAAAATCTAAAAATTTTAAAAACCTACGACGAAACATACTGCAAGCTATACACTCCACCTCCTCTTTACCTACTCCATCCTCCTTTTAAGCGAGTCCCCACCTCTCCTCTACCGGGCCGGAAGCTAATGACGGAAACTTAGCTCCTAAGTCATACTTAATCCCTCCTTGCAGAGGCGTCTGGTTCTCCTCCTCCTCCTCCTTCACCCTCTCGCCGGACTTTATGAGAGCAATGGGTAGGGCGGCAGCGCAACGCCAACGTCCTCGAAAGAGCAAGAGAGTTCGCCATTGTGTTACATAGTTCGCCTCTCGCATGGGCGCTGGAAGGGGCGAGAGGATAGGCTAGTTTGGGGGATTACGCGGAGGGGCTTAGCATCGAGAGGGGCTAGTTGCGCGAATTATCGGGGCCAAGATCCGGCCGTTAACGCGCCGTTAGGCTAAGGGCACATGCGAAGCAACGATGCTGTTGTTGCGGAAAAATGCTTTGTTAACGGTATAAGTTGGTACGTCGTGATGGTTTTGTGAAATGTCGAAAGTGAATGGAGGATTAGAAAATTTTGAGGATTGATAGTATACATTACTGTGAAATTCGCAGCGAATTGGAAGCAATTGAAGACTTTTAAGGTTTTTCATACGTATTTTCTGTAATTGTTCTTTTACGTTGCGTATATTTCATAATAATTTTTAACAGAATTAAAGAGAGTAGAAATGCGGATCAGTATGAAATAGGAATTGCTATAAATCGTGGTCAATAACTGTTATAGAAACATAAGCGTAAACTATGTAAAGAGTATGAGACATCCTATATTTAAATATATAAACTAGGATATGTTATTCCCCGATTACAATCAACACAGTACTTTATACCTCGAGTTTGACAAAATTCTTTTTATACAAATGTTATGTTTGGAAACTAGGGCTGCAAGTACTTAATTCCCTGAAACACTCAAGCCCTCAACAAGTCCAAAAACACTTTGGAATTCTAGACTTGACAGCAATCAAGTTCGAAAATACTCTGCACTTCCGGACTTGACTGCCATAAAGTCCGAAAACGTATTGGACTTTTGGACTTGACTGCATCGAACTTGATTGCAGTCAAGTGCGGCAACCAATATACGACTCGGATCTGTTTACAGGATGAAATCGTGACGTCATTTATACGTGAGTGAATAGCATAGAAGGTCACTAACTAGGTACTCTGGCCTTGCTACGTTTCTGGGTTCTCATATGAATGAACATAACGTGACGAATCATTTCTTATGCTACAAACTCCTCATTTTTCTGGGAAAGCCATTGAAGTCAGGGCAAGATTAAGGCAGCTCGGGATATGCGAGGCAGACAAAAATCGCGCCTACGTTAATTATTGAGAAAGATCGTACCCACAATATCGGGTCATCAATTGATGAAGCATTATAATTGCAGTAAGATCAGTCAAGCAGTGAAATATAAAAAAAAAGAAAAATAACAGTAATACCGATGCGGAAATTCGCAAGAACGAAGATATTTCTTTCCTGGTACAAGACTGAACTTATCTGGCTTCCATCCATAACACAGAACTAAAAAATACTTCTTCATCCACGTCTAAGCGGCCCCTTACAACGTAATCTATCGAATATTAAACTATCTTTCAACATACCTCGTACAACTCGTAACATCTGTACCACCTATAGCGACGATCAAACGACGACCATATTTCTTCCAAATCGTACAGCCGCACTTACACGTCCCAGAATTAACGACGGCTCGTCACATAAATCCAGTGTGCGCCGATCGCGCGCCGCCGTTATCTCGTGCGCGTTCTCGAGAGAACTTTCCGCCATAGTCTCTCCCCGCCGGGCGGAAAATTAAGGAAAGAATAACTGAGAGAGAGAGAGAGAGAGAAAAGTCTCTCCGATATATATAAGTGTGTCTCTGCCCCGGGCGACTCTGGGATTTATTGCCCACTCGTCTTTCGGATAGACTTTCTTACTCGCTCGCTTGCTCACCGCGTGCGAGAAACTCAACTTCCACTTTATTGGCGGAAATAATCTTTGATGCGATTGCTCGTCATCCACGGACGTTTCCCGCTTTCGTCGATTCTCTCGTCGTCGTCGTCGTCGTCCTTTTTCCGCCGTTCGTTCATTCGTTCTCTTTTGCGAGACGATTCTGCAGGAATATCGAGTTGATCGATCGGCGGACGAGTGCGCGGACGCTCGTTGATGTCGTTTCGCGTCATTGTAATGAAATGACAAGGGGGTGGATCTCTCTGTTGTGGATTGTGGTAGGCAGCGCAATAGGTTCCTTTATTTACTTCATATTTTGGTATCGTGATTTAGTTGAGTTGAAGAAAATCATATTGAGGGAAAGAGAAATGAGTTTCTACAGTATTTTAGACGACTTTCCAAATGGTATTTATTTTAATATTGAGAAACGTTTTTTAACATTTAGACTGTCGGGATTTGAGATGTCAAAACGTCCGTTATAAAGGCACAAATTTGTGTCATGTATCATGTATCAACTATATACAAAGTTCCGATCAATATCGGATATCCGGGAGCCTAGAAGTTAACTTTGTTTAAATTAACATCGTCAGAAATTATTTAACAATAGGATTCGATAAAATTTTTACAATATACCTAAATGAACTAGGTATATAGTAGTAACTACATTGATTATGCGAGTTTTATTAGCAAATTCATTCATTTAAGAACGTTGGCTCATTCTTGATGTTACTTTACTTTGAAATGAAAGAAAGCAATGCCACTAAAAATTTTCTACTATACCAGCTATTCATGAAATTAAATTAGGTATCATTCGAATATAATATCACTTTGTTGTTGTATACGACCGCGCCCAGATGTCAGCTCACTATCTCATACTTGAAAAACAATAGACAGATACCGTTCACTAACCACTCACACCGATTAAACTCCAATAAGTACCCCCGTAATTTCCAAATAACCACACAAAAAAATCCACGTCACAACCATTACCCCACCTCCTTCTCAAAACTCCTCAGACCCGTCAAAGACACCAAACCACCCCTTTACACCCGTCTATATCATCTCGCAGCCTTCCATCAACCGTATCACACCACCGCCGTGACAATCGCGAGAGCGAGCTCGGTTTCTCGTTCACGCAGGCGACCGAGCGAAATCAGCGAGCGGCTGCGAGCGCGTCTGTCTCTCGTCTCCCCGATCGAATTAGCCGGAATGCCTGATAGCACAGCGCGGTAATTAACGCAGGAGAGCGCGAGCGAGCGCCTATAACCAGCCATTATCGAAACAAAGCGTCCGACATTCGAGACGTTGCCGTCTTCTCGCCTGACAATGAGAGAGGGAGTCGGTCTCGCGTGACGCGATCGCGGCGTCTTGGCCGAAGGGGGCGAAATCCGAGAAAGTTGAGGAGAGAGAGGGAGCTTGAGGTAAGGTGGGTGGCGGGTTGTTGTTGATTTTGGTGGTGTGTAAAGTTAGTGGGAGAGATTTTAAGGAGGCGTGTGGTTATAGTTGCAGCTTTTTGTTTACATGGAGTTTGGGATAAGAGAAGTTTTAAATATTATCTATAAAAAATGGCATTGGAAGCGAAAAATTTAAGATTTTTTTTTATAGATCTAACACTTTTGATTACCACACAGAGCATAATTTCTAAGCAAACCTTATAATTTATTAATTATTTAATATTTTACTAAATTTTAATATTACAATTCACTTTTTATAATGAATGTAAACTTTCTAAATATTTCCCTTTTTGGAGACATATAAATTCGTATGCAGACTCTTGAGTTTGAGTGGATTCTTTGTACTTTTCAGTTTTCTACGTTTTCTATTGATATTTACCTAGGGGGCTTAAGTGGGACCCGTTTGTATTTCCAATATATCAGAATAACAATTAATCATCAGATCAATTTTATCTTCGATATATAAATCGGCTCATGCAAAAAGGGTCCTTAGATACACGGATATTCCATACACTTGAGGTCCCTTTTTGCATGAGCCGATTCATATAGATTCATGATAAAAAGCAATAGGAAGCTCAGCACTTGATTTTCTTTTACATTCTTTATTTCTAAAATTAGCTTCTGATTTGTTATTCACTGAAATATTCTTCGAGCGTCTTTCGTGCATACCGTCGATTCTCCAAAATTCATCCGTAAAATTATACAATTAATGATTGTGGACAGTTGCTGTCCTAGTTTGGTACTACTGTCACGCGAAAAGTGGACGTACAAGGATTTTTAGACAGCAAACCAGTGCTTCAAAAATTGGAAGAGTTGCGACTTAAAATGAAAGATACTTAGGATCCTTTTAGGCTCATTTTGACCAGATAGGGTTTATTCTTGTGGTTTTGCAAAAGTTGTATTTTTTTTTCTAATTCTATATTATTTCATGCATTATTTCAATACATAAAAGTCATACAACGATAACGATTAGTAAAATTCGGGTTATCTAAAATATTTTCTAGAGCTGGTAAAATTTGTTAACTAATCATAAAAAGGTAAAACCAAACTCAGTGAAATGTCATTTATAAGACCTACAAAATTTACTCAAATTAGCCAGCGCATTACTGATTCACGAAATGTAATCTTTTTAGCGCCATCCATATCCCGAGCTTGAAAATCTCGAACCATGAACGATGTTGAAATAATAACCAACTTTTTACACGATAACGTCTTCTCGAAGATCGTGAAATAACAAATCTCTTTCTCTCGTCTATAATTCTATCACCTCCTAAATTTCCAATCTCGTCATACTTCGACTATAGCTCCCAAATGAAGAATTCACGGGAAATCTTGCTTACTCAATATACTCAACCCCACTTCTCTATCTATCACGAACTGCAGCCACTGCGCTCGCGCAAGAAAGTATATGCATAACTCGATAAAAGAGCGCACAGCGACAGCTGCCACAATCGAATTAACATATTGATGAGGTAAAAGTTGAGGCTAATTTTCCACGCCGACTCTGTCTTTCTTTGCCCTCACTCTCTCGCGGTTCATCGATAATTCAGAGACCCCGCGAAACTCGGAAAGCGCGGACGACGATCGAGACACGATTGAATAAGAAACGCGACGGACGTCGATAGAAAAGAGATATATATCGGAATTTTCAGAACACTGTCGTAAAAACGTCAGAAAACGCGCGACTTCTTCGTCTTTTGCTTTTTAGCACAGCAAATCGAATTATCAATTTAACTCTACGATACGCCATATCGACAAATCATATCCGTAGCCCTCGTCAATCAAGGCCTCCGCCACAGAACCGCCGCATCGAAATAACCGCACGCGAAATCTGATTTGCCAGTCAGACGTGTATATATACGCACGCGGTGGAGCGAGCGCACATCAAGTGTTTACCAATTCTCTACATTGCCGAGAGATCGTAAATAAGTGAATCTCTCTCTCGCTTCGAGCTATGCGTTGCGCGTTGCTACTGTGCAACTGACTGAAATCGTGACGAGTATTCACAACTATTATCGATTTGATATCATTAGGCGTAATCTGTGGTACGGGAGCATTGAGCAAAATTATCAGGCGGTCGGTGAGTGATATTGAGGTATTCGTGTATAACACTTATGAATGGATAAATGAATACTATTAGTGCATTGGATTTTGGTAAAAGTAAAAAGAGGTTTAGCAAGAAAAAGAGTGAGCAGTATATAACAGAATTAATGGAATGTGTCTTACATGATATTTTTGTAACTCGTATATATCAATTCAAAATCATGCAACCCGATCCACACTCGAAAATAAACCTAAAATAAAACTTGATAAAATAAATTTAGTTAACTTTAGTTTTGACAAATTAAACTTCATAATTAATTTAAAAAATATTTACATTACATTTCCTACTTCAAAGTTAACATTAGAAAGAAAGAAAAACCAATCAATATCCTCCGCTCAAGACTAAACACAACCCCAACGAAAAACTTTTCGAAATCGTTAGCACCGGCATTTAGACACGCACACACGACCCCCCAACATCAACCGATCAATCTCGGCGTACCACCAAAACTTCTGCCGCCGTCTCCCTCCCAAAATCGCAGACGGCGCTCTCGAGACACGGCGGATGGGCATAAATGATGAAACAACGCGAGCGAGCGCGACACTCGGGCTGACGTCTTGACTCCATTAACTCCACACTTAGCGTCCTCCGCGCTTATCCATCTTCCTCCGCCCACCTGGAAGATCTGATTAGGGGCTCGAACCTCTCTCTCTCTCTCTTGCTGCTAAACGCGTTAGGCGCGCGCTCGTGCGCTCGCTCTTCTCGAGAGTGACACAAACACGAGCGCAAGAGAGGAGTATTGTCGCTAGAGAAGGAGAGAGGATGCAAATTGAGAGTGAGGCGCACGAGGAGTGACGGGCTCAAAGGAAGCTGCTGCCGCTATAGCGATTTCGAAGATGCAGCCAGGCTAGGAGAAGAAAGTGAAGTGGAAGAGAAAGTGCGAAAGGTTGAATTTCGATTGCGTGTGTGTATTTGTGGTAAAAGAGAGTTTAACGCCAGCGTTATGTTTACAGAACATCCTAAAACTTTTTAGATTATTATAAAAGACTGTACAAACACACTGAACCACCTTGCACTTTGATTTGTAGAATAAGACAGTGACTTCCTCCCTTCAATCAAGTATATTGACTAATATTCTTTCGATATGTAATTATTGTCGCCAGAGACATAATAATGAAGAATTTAGCAAAAAAATTACTTTACAATACTTTTAACGTTTAATCAATAACAAATGATTCGACTAATAAATCTACACCTTTTTATACTTACAACAGTTCAACTGTTCCCAAAAACTATATATTTTAACAAACCATCAATCCAAGCATTTCAATTCAACGATTCTACAAATAAACTCCTTTCCTTTATTCCCTCTACATTCAACAACACTATACAAAAAATAAAATCAAGAGTTGCGCTCGTGCCAATTTGAATCGCTGATTGACTCGCGACGGCGGCAGCCGCGGGGTTTCCCCGTGTTTGCAAGCGCGCACACGGGGAATCTCGACGACGGCATGAGCAGAGAAGCCAGCGCGACGGTGAAGACGACGACGACGACGTTAAACCTCCGCAAACACGCGGCCGCCTTAAATTGCGAGCCAAGGAATTCCCGATGAATTTCGTGACGAGCGCCCGAGGGGGCGTACTACTTAAACGGCGCGCGGGAACGCCGAGAATTCGCGCAGGAGGAACGTGGCGCGTGTATAAGTGTATAAGGGTGTGTTTGTAGGGGTGGAAGGGTTACTTTTGGCGTTGCTTTTAATGAAGAATGATGGGTTGCGCTTGTTTGCGTAATTTTTTTTTTCTTTAGCATTAACGGTCGGCTTCTGTTTTATTTATTGTTTTGTTCTGAAAGTGTCATACTAATGATTCCGATATGCAACGAAAGAGACTGACTCTGAAGATTTAAACCCATTACTGCCACCAATCAAATCACGAATGAACTGGCTTCATAACAAACCCATCATTTTTGTTAAGATAGGAGAATCGCTGTAACACATTTACGAATCTAAGTATTAAGAAGATATTCAGACATTTTTAGTTAAAACCGTAATAATAAAGAATATTTTAATTGTTAAAGTAGGGTTGCACGAGACCGAGACGAAACGAGACTTTTTGAAAATCTTGTCTTGGTCTTGGTATCGTCTTGACACCTTTTCGCGGTCTCGTCTGGAAATTCAAGACAAGACCAAGAAAAGTCTCGAGTCTCATGCAGCCCTATATTGAACGTTTCAAACCTCAAAATTTAATATTCTCAAGTATTATTGCTGCGGTTAATATTGTTCGTAAATCAAAATACACGAAGTTAATGTAATTCAATTAATAAATAATTGTTTTCTTATTCAAAATTTGAACTTTAATCTTCTAGCAAGAAGAAATAAAGCGCGCGTTATCTTGCTAGTGTAAAAAGAAAACAAAAATACACAATCTCTCTCTTACACCAATGAATCGACATACGAA
>UXGD01004583.1:0-16671 GCA_900474315.1 Torymus auratus | reverse complement strand
TATATATATATATATGATTATATACAAATTATATATATAATTATATATAAAGTTTTTTTACCCGGGTTATTAAAAATTTTAGCTGCAGGAAAGCCCTTAATTCTATTTAGGAAAATGAACTTATTCAACTATTCTAATATCCTGTTAAAGAGTGAGAATGAATACTTTTTCAAAATCTATAAGAAAATCGACTATAGGAAATCGGAAAAAACTATTCTTATTCAGTAAATCTATTTAACTATTTTGCTGTCCTGTTACATTGAATTTGTCAAGATCTTGACACTGAAGCTACATTCACTGAAATGTGTCGCTTACAAAGAACTCTACAAGCAGAAAATTTAACATAAAATATTTTTCTTGTGAGCTATATTGGTTTGTTTTTTTTTTTGGTATTATTTACGAAATTTTTTGCTAACCAATAAATTAATGAATATGCTACAATTACTATACTTAAATATATTTCAGAAATAGTGAAATAATAGTATGAGAAAAATCTTTAGAACAATTTTTTTTTTTGTTCAGAAACTGTCAATTTTTTAAATCTTTTTAAAAGCATATATATGACATGTCTTTTAATATTGTTTAAATTATGACTGCCAATAATTCCATGAATACTGTTTATTTATTTTTCATACCGATCGACCATCAAGATAATCGTAAGAAGACCTACTCTACCAACATGTTACCCGGATGGAGAAATCGTCAGCTAACCGCGATGTGAATAGACTTAACGACGTAGAAAATCAGTGGTGTTAAAACTCGCTCGTCTGACGTCTCCAACGATATTCTTATAACGTTAGAAAATCTTCGCGATAATCCTCCTAAATGTATTTACTGCATACTTGGGTTATGCATTTCAGACCGTCTTTTCCTGCCAAGATCAGTGAAAACTGACCTTCACCAAGATGATGCCCTGGTCGGAAAGTCAACGGAAAACCGCAATAGTCTTCTTTTTTCTTACGGTCTAAAGATTTAGTGACTTATTATTGACTATTGTCACGCCTATTAGTAATATTTAGACTGTCGTCTGAATACGGTCGACACCCAATATTCAGTTCCTCTTCTTCCACATTATATAGTGCTACTTTTAGTGGAGAATAGCTTAGTGGATGGGACCTTTCTCAAAAATATTTCTTGGCTTTTAGAGTTGACAAGTCAATACGAAACTCCAAATGCATTCGTCGCGGTTTGGGGTTTCTAGAAGATGTGTACAAAACGACCAATTAGGTCTGTTTTTTCGTCCAGGAAAACATCTAGGACAAGAGTTACTTCCAAAATAGGAGAAAATTTTGACCTGATCGGGGCCTCTCCATTTCTTAAACTTTGTCACGGCATATACCAATACTGTCTCCTATAGAAATTTTCTCGAGGGGGAAAATTCTTTCTTGAATATCTACTTGGTAACCATAGTATCCTGGTTAAAGAGGAGAAAAAGATCACCTCGATCCCCAGCATCGATCTCTTTTCCCCTTGAAATCTTGTACCACCTCCCCTTGCTGAGCCGTTTTCCTGACCCCTCCAAGCCGAATAGGGAAGAGTATCCTCCCTCTCCTTGTAGCTCACCATGCTCTGACCCCTCCAAGTCGAATAGGGGATCTTGCCCTCCCTCTCCTTGTAGCTCACCATGACGTCTTCGTACTATTCGGACGCTTGGTGGAAAATTCGAGGGGGCCAGTTCTATACGCTTTTCCTTTTCAGGAGCATATATCTTCTATGTTTTCCTGTTAAATATGCTCCGACTTAGCGACGCACTGATGCAAGATGTGTGGCATATCCATGATATGCGCTTGCAGAGACATGACTTTTGGAGTTAATAATTCCAAATAATTTGGTAACAATAATTTAACTGTATTAATAATAAAATATGAAAAAATCGAAATTGGAACTGAAGATTCAAAAAGTTGTACGGATGTTTCATTTATTGCCAACTTGGCACATAGAACCTCTAAAAATGGTGTTAATAACTTTTTAAACAATTAAATAAATTTGCTAAAAATCAGTTTATTGAAATCACTATTCATAAATAATTTATGTACATATTTTAAGTTTATACAATGCAGAAAGTTATTCTGCTTCACTTTACATTATTTTAGCCGCTCAAATAAGGTAACAAATTTTTGTTTGCATTTACGTCTGTAATATGAGACTTATATCGAATAAGAACTCATTTTTCACGATTCCTAGAAATTCACTGATGATGTTAGATTTTTATGTTTTGCTTGATTTCTGACTAGAGATGCATTTAATCAAGAACATAACTTTGCTTCTTGTAACCTACATTTTTCAAATAAAGAAACAAAAAAAAAAGTATTTTAAAAATAGTGACCACTAAAATGCTAATTACAAAAACTTTGTTTAATCTTACCTTAGAATTAGAAAATAATTAAAATTACTAAATTATAATGTGAGCTACAACAACATTGATTGTCAAGGATTTGCCAAATTTCCTTCTTGGTAAAAAATCATTTGCTATAGTAAAAATGTGTCTAATTAAATGAAACTTATTTTAAGTGAGCCGAATATGATTTAAAATTAATTTTCCAGCACCTCTAGGAGGCTAAAAAATGTTTACAATATCTTACAATGCAAGAACCCTGTTTAAAAATAGTAATCGCGAGACTTCGAAGATAATTGGCAAGACCATATATAATATTGAATTATTTTTCTTGTTGAAGATCATGTTGATTTAAATATTCAGTGTTAAAAAACATTATGAATTAAATAAGCTTTACGCGATTATTTAAAATAAAATAAATCTTAAAAGTTTTCTAATGAAATTGTCTGGTACAAAATAGTATTAGCATCTGTTTGTTCAGTCAGTAAAATGTGCGTGATAAAAATGCGTAAAAGCTACTTACGACATTCGACAAGAAAAATAATTGTTCCTCTTATTTTTTTACATTTTTACATCTTTGAGAGATGAGCTCGCAAACGCCCGTAGCAGCGATCATCTCCCATTTAAATTCTCGAGTTTTATTCACGTTTCGTAAAAAAAAAACTGCTATTCAATTTATCTGGTACTTCTGTTGAGCAACAGAGTCAATGACTCATTTTCGTGCGTGAATGTTCATTTAAATCAAGTACGAATTTTTTTAAACGCACATAAGCAACGCAATATTTGAACAGCAGTATTAACAATTTGCTTAAAGTGAAACAATAAGGTTTCACTTTAATAACAGCAAAAATACTGCCACTCAAATTAAAATTCTTCCTAGACTTCGCACACCCGGAATAAATAAGAACAATGAGTCATATAGATTCCATTCGAGTAAAATCATCCCTTTACTCCGATGGAAAATCCTGCACACTCTAATCACTCACAACCATGGATTAGCAAAATCTACTCTCGCAATTCGAACGACAGTATTTTTGCTTCTCTTATGTCCGCTTAGCCACTCATGAACAAATCGACGTTGCAGAGCCGACGTTACAGTCCCTTGCCGCGGAGACCGATTAGACAGCAGACGACGAAGCCGAGCGTCCATCCGGATGCGATTAGGAAGCCGCTGTAGACCTCAGGCTCGCTTACTTGATAGCCCTTGTCCATAATGCCGCGTAGCGAGTGGCTCGGTATGGTTGTCGGCATCAGAAAGCTCACCCAACGCAGGAACGTCGGCATACCCTCCGCCGGCCAAATGGCTCCTGTTTGTTTAAGAGAAAAATTATGATAAGTAATGCTTCCTACTCTACTTTCTTTTTTTAAAGAAAAGATTCTTTGGATAATAAAGTCTATGTATATGTCAATATTGAAGAAACTTGATTTACCGACTATATTACCGACTGCATTACCGACAAACAAATGAACTGATTTTAAAATATTTATTCCCATCTCCACTATGATGGCCACTTTCATAGCCTGAAAAGCGGGGCAAAAATCGCGTTTGATTCCCTCTTTTCCATTATTCCCGCAAATGCGGGAATAAAAATTTTCATAATGTACATTAAATTATATATTTAAAGTAGCAGTAATTGATTAAATGAAGATTACATTACATATGTTATAAAAACTAATGAAGTAATAATAGAAAAAATTATCGACAGCCGAAAGAACAGCTCGTGTTTAAAAGTCGGTAAAGTAGAAAATGTTATGGATTTATCTTATAATATATAGAACGCTTTTTTTGCCTAGTGGGCCGAAAATACCACTTTCGCTCCTGGCGCCCGATCGCGAATATTGTATTTTCAGCCTCACTAGATAAAAAAATCGTATACTAACCATGAGAGCAAATAAAGAATGCCTCAGATCGCATGTTTGTCAGACTCGCCTTTGGCTCGGGTGACAATTTACATCCGATCTGGGACATTCTATACTTTTACTCCCTATAGGTGCGTAATATACTATTTTTGACAACATTCAAACTGCAATTCTACAAGCAGCCAAACAATAAACAAAACAACAGCACGCACAGCAATGAAAAAGCAATTCGACTCACCGGACAGCAGAATAATGGGATAAAAGCTCCCAGTCGATATGAAATTCGCCACCGTGTGTGACGTGCAGAGTACCGAGATGAGAAAACCTGGAAAAACAATGCGGAAATCAAAATTGCAATTCATCGATAGCGCTTGGCGCGAGATGTTGGCGGGTGCGAAAGCGCTCATACCGTAACACATTCCGCACAGACCGATGAGCGCGATCATACCGGCAACGGCTACCAGCGAGCCTTTGCACGGCAGCTGAAAGTGCACGAAGCATATGCAGAGTATCACGGACACCTGGATGAGCACCATCGTCAGCTGCGTTAACATGTGGGAGAGCAGGATTTCCGCCGTTGACACGCCTGTAAACAAAATTTTCAATTTTACCTTCAGTCATTTGAATTTTCGTGTTTAGTGTGAAAGTTTTGATTTTTTATTAAATCAATGAAAAGTGGTTCAAATATTATATAATTATTATCAATTACTGGATAATACAAGAAATATTTAATTTGTATAATTATTCTGATAGCTCATGTAAAAGATAATTCTGATGAAAAGAGATTCGATATACAATGCGAGGCTTTGTTTATTTGCTTAATAATTATCACTGATTACTACGGAAAAGTGACAATTTGTTGTCATCGATGATTGATCGCGGAATGCTTTGATGCAAGAGCTTTCTCTCGATGACAACTAAATTGATCGACGAGTATCAATTGCCAATTATACCAGTGATAACGCGGTGGCACAAATGGGATTATTCTTTAATCCAAATCCCATATCAATTTCGATTCCCGGATGAAAGCCATCGCTCAAATTGCCTTAAATGCGACAACGTTAACCGATTCGAATAAACAAAAGTTAATTTTTCCGGTTCACTTTAATCACCTCGTAAACGCGCGAAAACAGAAAGCTCGCTGTAGCAAACACCTCCGCTTGCGACCACCGCATGGTTACCTATTAGTAGCTCGGCTAGCAATTGTTATTCACAAAGTAAATTCAATAAGGAAGAAGAGCCGAAAGAATTCGTTTTCCGCGGTTCGAGCTGTAGCGGCTCTACCGCGGAGGTCCACGCGACGCGACGCATACTAATGGGCACGCGATGGCTTCGGCAATTTAGCGCGCCGGCAGACGCGACTCATTGTTTTCCATAATAAGTCCGCGCGCTGCGCGATGCTCGCCGCCGTGCAAGCTGTATATATAGCGCGCGGCGTAGAAGAGAATAACGTAGCTATTTGGCTTGGTGGCGGGTTTCGAGCGTTTATTGAGATTGATTTAGAGGCTGCCTGAGCTTTCGTAGAGATGAGTGGTTTCGTTTAGTTCGTTAATTAATCGTTTTAGAGTCATTCGGGTTGAATCTTTATCGTAGGATGAATTACTGTATGTACAAGGTTAAAGTTATTCTTATAAAAATTCATGAAAGTTGTATGAAGAAAGATGTTTTTTTTTACCTATAGTCCCTAATACATATCTATAGTCAATAAGAAATTTATCAATTATATACTTTAAAATCGAGAAAATTCAGTCATCTGAGTAATTTAGATTAATTTCATTATTTTAATTGATAAGTTTTAATTACTCTTCATCTATGATTGACACAATTTTTCCCACTAACGTCACGTAACTTTAAAAGTCAATCTTGGGTTTTCATTCATCTAACACTTTTTTAACTACTTGTACCAATACATTATTCAAGAGCGCAGTTTATTTACCTTGTACGAGGCTCCGATCCCAAACACCTTCCGCACGATCGGCTATGATAATAGAGGACGCTACAGCCGTTGCTAAGAAGAAAGTGATGCTGTAACGAGATGCATTAATGAATAAATTATTATTCGTATATGAAGTTAGAAAATAATTAAGCAAAAATTAACAACAAAATTCACCATAATTATAGAAAATTTGGCTAAATACACAGGAAAATTTACTTTACTGTATTGTAAAATTTCCAGTAAATTTTTGGATTTCGGCAGGCAGTGATAGATTTGCAAGACAGTATGAAAAATTTTGTTAAACTTTTTGTAATTTTTACTATACTTTGTTCTCAGTGTATTGAGCATATTTTTTGATAAATAACTTACGTAAGTATAAATCCTGGCGCTACGAATTGCGAATATTTCTGATCCAGACTTCCGAATATTGGTTCTTCCAACTATAATAAATATTAAAGTATTAATTATAATTATAAAAAAAGTATACTCTGATATATTCAATATACATACGTAAACAGGTGGGCTAGCAAATTTTCTAGGTATTTTACATTCCTCTACCACATCTCCGTGGATTTCTAGAAAACGCTCGAACAAGCCTTTTTGCAAGAACAAACCGATTTGCCGATCTGTATAGATAGATAAAATACATTAAAAATCATATTATCATAATTAATTGCTCTTTACGTAAATATTTCGCACTTATTTCCACGTATAAAAATCAGCTATCCCCATTCATTAAGTTTATATAATAAAAATACAATCTGACCTTTCTCCCACAAGAACTATAAATCAATCAAAAAGCACTTAATCCCTCAGCCTCCCAACGAATGCCAATAATCAATCCCACTTTCCCCCATTCACAATCCCGAACCAATATTTTACTCTAAATTTAAACCGAAAATCACATGTTAGCACTCGATGTTATATATGATGTCTTACCACCCATGTCGAGCGTGGTCTGAATTTCCCCAGCCTCGATGTCCGCCTCCGTAGCCGAGTCGAGGTTATCCCGGCGCATCTGCAGGGCACGCGAGAAATTCTGCGAGAAGTACATCGTGCCTGCAGCTCGGCCGTTCCCCATCATCATTCGCGCCTCGTCCATCGTGTCGTAGTATTGCTGTAATGGACAGGCAGACAAGAACGTTGACGCAACGTGTGAGCGTGAATTTTGGAAATTTACGTGTCATAGGCGTGTGTGAGAAACTTGTCAAGTGGGATGTGGTATAATTAAGGAGGGATGAATTTCCGAAGAACGTGGAAAGTTTCCTACGAAATTCGATGAGGGGATGACGATATTAACTATTATAAAGTGAGCTCCGGAGTTTCAGAATATATAGATATACTATACCTTCGACAAAGTGTTTCGTCGTTAATTAGATTTTCCACAGTATCAAAGCACTTTAGAAAATTGTACAAAAGAGTTAATCGCGATGTATATACATACAACTTTATCTAACTTAGTTATTATCAATCATGCTTAACCAGTAGGTAGATGAATTCATTTTGTAGCAAAAATAACTTTACCTAGCATTATTTAGTAATGTAAAAAATTAAGTAAAGATAATTTTATCTCTAAAAGTATATCCATCATCCCTCCACGCCACTCAAATCCCATATTCCACATATCTTTCAAAAAACGTTAATTCGTCGAAAACAAAAAAAAAATCTTTTACCTTCACCATGATGCTTTCGTTGAACCCGTGAAGAAACCGACAGCTCAGATCGATATAGTCGCACGTCCCAGCATCCGGGTCGTAGACGATCGAGCCGAGGTTCCTACCGTAGTCGCAGTGGCCCGCCTCGTCGTTCACGATCGCGACGACGATACCCTTGGGATCTCGGCCGATCGCGTAGAAGAACAGCGTCACCTGGACTAGCGGGAAGATGAAGGCGAAGAGGATACCCCTGAGATGTACCCCGAACGCAAGAGTTAATTAGTTTTGTCATTTTATACGCCGCGGTGATTGACTGACGATGTAATGCGGTTTATCGTTTTCATTGCTTTTTAAGTTTTTTTTTTCAAGTTATCACGTCATCAAGAAAATGCTAATGTGAATCATAGGCAATTGTCATTACAATCGTAATTATAAGATGCAAAATTTAAAATGTAAAATTATTAACAAATCTTTTGGATAATCATAGTATGGACTGATTTTCTTTTTTTAATATTTTAAATATCAACTTGCAACATTGGCAACGTAATTTACAACGTTTGATCCACGTGTATCCGCATAAAAGCATAAAATTCTAGCCCGAGGTTAATGGACACGCGTCATAAAGTTACACGTTCGAGAGTGGCGGCTTCGCAAAAGCTTTAAATGTAGAGACTCACCCGGGATGCCGTAAAAATTGAAGAAAGTTTTTCGTCATCAGCGCTCTGAATACCCTGCCGGACGAGGGCGAGAAAAAGCCCGAGCGCTTTTTCTCAGCGTACTGGCTGTCGAGCAGCTGCTTTTCACTGCTCATTATGCTCTGTGAAATAATGCATGAAAAATCGTTTTTTAAGTGTCTGACGTTGAGCGTTAATCGTACTAGCTTTGAGATCTTTTTTTTCTCTCGTGTTTATATCCTTTTTATAGCTTTATTAATTAAACATGGTAATAAAAATGAAACTTCGAATCAATTATTTTTAGTGAGGATTCGCTTTCATTTAATTTAGCAAGGTTGTAAAATATAATCTCTAATCAAATCAATGCAGTAGAACAAACTAGATAGATTTCACCCGTCTTTTAATTATCTGACGATGCGATTATCGTTCAATAAAGTACATTATTATAAACAAATATTTGATTCTACAAAAGCTTTCTAATTCAATCTTCTCCCAGCATATAACCTTTAATATACTCACATTAACACTGTCACGAACATCTGAAGCAGGCGTCGAGTGGGTAGTCACCTCGTCCAGGTCTTCGATCACCTCGGTGCCGACCACCAGCATACCCTTCTCTTGGTCATCCTTCTGTTTCTGGCTGAGGATCAGGAAGGCGTCCTCCAGGGTCGGACACTGGAACTTGGTGAGCAGGGCTGTTGGCGTCGTCTCTGCGAGCAACTGGCCGCATCTCATCAAGCCGATCTACGAGAGATAGGCGAGAAAAATCCAGGTGAAACATTGTTTTTAATTAATTCACCCAATGGACAAACTTATTATGAAGAAATTAACTTACTCTGTTAGCTAGTTTGGCTTCTTCGATGTAATGTGTGGTAATGATAACTGCTACGCCCTCTTCCATCGTTATTTTCACCAGGAATTTCCATATTCTGTAACGTAAACGTTCTAAAATTATATATCACATTTCTTCGATATTCAAGTTCTCGGGAAAACTATAGGACTTGTATGCTTTAAAATAACAAAATACTACTTGCTTTTCTCGTAAAACAGGATCCAGGCCAACGGTGGGCTCGTCGAGGATCAGCAGCTCCGGCCTGTGAATGAGCGAGGCGGCGAAGGAGACGCGCCTCTGCTGGCCGCCGCTCAATTGCTTCACCAGCCTGTCTCGCGGCGGTAGATCCAACAGATCCGAGAAAAACTCAAACCTTTCGTCTAGACAGATAATAACGCGTCGATGAGAATGACAGCAAACGTTTATCAGGAATCATACGAATTGTGATTTCTTTTTTTTTAGCGAATTGTTATCGAAATTGACGTATCTTGAAGAGAAGGTTTTTTTTAATTATCAGCAATGTTCATTACCACAAAACTAATGAATTTTTCATTTTTTATAAATTCTGACAAGTTTCACGGTTGGCTAAGTTTTCTATATAATTATTCGGAAACTTTGACAACCTCGAATATCAATGAAATTTCGTTAAATTTACATTAGCATTTCGAAAATTCACGCGGCATTTCTCAAATTAGTTTGAAATTAATTCGAATTTCCGCCACACAAACCCCCACGCATTTTAGACAATAAATTTGCAGTAAAACAGCAAACAACGAATCACTAGTCCACATACCGATTTCACTGTCGTCGAGGCCGTTAATCCTGCCGAAATAATACAGCGCACCGAGGACGGAGAACTCATTCGTGAGGGAGATCTCCTGGGGCATATAGCCGACCCGCGGCCCTGGTATGCCAGAGTCTTTCTGTCCGGGCTTGCCACCCAACACCCACATCTCGCCGTGGTCGAGCTTCTTCACGCCCACGACGCACGATAGCAACGTCGTCTTGCCACAGCCGCTCGAGCCCAGTAGACCGTATCTATATAGAATGATTAGGTTAGCTATTTTGTTTTCGTATAGAACTTATTATTGGAGACTTGTTGTTTTTATTAGATATGTCTGTAATACTGTGAATAATATAACTTTTTAATTAAAAGGAAAATATTTAACGATTTTCGATCAATTCAGATAAATTCTGTGTTGTTTAATTTTCCAGGATATTTTGAATAATAATGAGTAATTACAAATTATACGCTTATTCGTGTACACGGGATTCCCATTTATAATTTTCGTTCCAAAAGTTGTAATTATTAATATATTAATTATGATCGCTTTTCGAGTTTAATTTTCAGAAAGTTCTGGGAAAAACAATACATTCGACGATCGCACTGGAATTAGCATTGCAAATTGTTGAGTATGAATATTTATATAAATAGCTGTATAGTATCAAAAATGTGTATGATTTGTAAAGATGCCTTGAGTATCATATTTTCAACGAAAATTTATTTTATAAACAGATTAAATTTAATGCAATTTTTACAGTATATAAATGCGATTAAAACTGTAATACGGACGGATTATGATAGACAACGGTTTTGATACCTCGTTTTGTTTTGCTGACGCAGCTGAAAAATTTGCATAACATTTATCTCCTATGTAATATATGAAATATTTTAAAATAAATTATAACGTTGCTTGCATTAATGTCATTTCAGTATTTCTGCAAAATAATACGTCAATGCAAAATCAAAATTCAGCTAAATCTATTATCAATTACATTAAAAGTCCGTTTGCATAAAACAATGATAAAGTTTAATAAAAAATGAAGAAAAACAAAACGAACATAAAATATTACTATTTACATTATCGCAATGAAGGAAAATCTCTCTTTAAAATCATATTTTAATTAACAACAGCTAATGAACGTATTGTCTTTCACAAAGATACGTGGATAAATATTGAAATATATTTTTATCAGCATTTCTTTTCAACCTCGCAGTCTAACGCTTTGCTACTAGCACGTAAAGTAATCACATTAATAAAATCTTAATCTTTTTAAATATTAAGAAAGCTCTTTTAGCCCCATGTTCCCCTACCCCCTGCATCATCAATCCTCCAGCCGGATTCCCAAAGAAAAATTCCTCCCCTGAATAACCCAGAAATCCATCCGGCAGAGCTATACACTGTGAATAAACCATGCGCCGCTCGATAAACTCACATGCATCCGCGAGGCACGCGCATGTTGAGGCCGTCCAGGACATTCGGCTGGCTCTTGCCGTAGCGCTTGCGCGCGTTTCGCACCACTATCGCGTCCCCCTGCTTCTGCTGCATCTTGCCGTCGGCTGCTGCTGCTGTCGCTGCGGGTATCGGGGACGGCTTCGACTCCTCCTCGATGGCGGCGAATTGATCTGCAACGAGAATCGTGGGTGGAATACACCCGTCGGGTTATAGCGCATGCCGAGATGTATTATGGATAGGTTGCTTTGATGATGATGATGTGGCTGTGGTGAAGTATAGGCTTTGTAAATACTCGGTGGTGCGGTTGGTAGATGAAAGTATGCTATCGGCTGGCTTTATTTGATGGTAAATATGGAGGATGCTGTGGGTACGGTCGCGGCGCTTTTGAATTGTGATATGTCTTAATGAATGGTCTTGGTCGTTCGATAAAACATTAAACGTGTTCTTGTGGCTTTTGGAATTATACGTTGCAGAACGCCGTTTCTTTATCGTTTAGCAAGTTTAATACAAATTTTTTGTCATTAGTTGATTGAGATATCATATGGTAACAGGGGCATTTTAAGCTCCATCATTGAATGTGGCGTATATTATACCTATAATCAATTTTAGAATTCATAATAAAACTATGAAAAGATAATTTACTTCACTATGGTATTGGTGAAAAATTAATGTCTTATAATAATTTTGTATTCAAATAAAATGAGATAGTTTCGACGCAATAAGTAAAAAGCACACCGAATGCAAATAATTTCCTATACACAATCATCCAAACCGTTACAAAACCATCGCAACCGACATATCTTGGCCGATATCTCATCAGAATTCCAGCCACTCAAGCCAGCCAGAAAAATCCCAACGCTTTATACCACACATTTATCAAGTTTTTCACGGAACCGCTTTCGCGCGATGCATCGAAATTCCCTTGTCAGTTGGTACTCGTCAAAGTGACGAACCGACGCGGGCGCATTATACGGCCGAACGAGCCGTGCGCCGCATCGCAAATGCAACGTGTATAGCACATCACTGGCAAAAATGCGGAGAAGAGTTGCAGCTCTCTCGCGCAAATATAAGTACCTACCCACTCGCGGTAATTCGCCAGAGGAAACGCACGCGAATCGCGAACTTTCAAAGTGGAGTTTGAATTTTTCTCTTCTTTTTTTAGAGAGAGAGAGATAGGAGTTGGGTCGGAAGTCGGAAGCTCGTTGGGAATGGGAAATTAAGTAGCTGGTGAGGATTGTAGTGCGGGTTTTTTTTTTGTTGGGGTGGGGTCTTGGAGATTGTTCGTATATTGATCTTCGAAGTTTTCGGGAGAGTATAGGATTTTGTGCGTGTAATCGTAAATTATACAGGGACGGTGCCGAGTGGTCGTTTATTACGGTGGAAACTTTGTAAAAAGTAGGACGAACGAACTGCGAAGTGGGGTGGTTAATTATTTGTGAAATTCGCGGTAGTTGAGTGCCCTACTGATATTACTGTTCGTTTTGCGCATGTACTGTAATTTATATAACAAGTTAGAGCGTTGATGATAGTTGTTAGTTTCAATATTCGAATTTCTAATAATATATATATTTATATTTAGAAAAGTGATATGAATTAAATAGCCGATAAATTAAGTTTTAGGAAGAAATGTAACTTAATATACTGATAACTTATATTAGTTTTTGATTTGACAATTAAAATCCTGATGAAAAAAGCTATTCGGTGTAAAGTTATAAATCATTTATTCGCAAGTTATAAATGTCTACACAAGAGATATGAGAAAACATAAAAAAAGTAATGGATTAATGTAGTTACCGACTTAAATTGTATGGAATTTTATTCTGCTTCAAGGGCAGTAATAATACATTGACAATACTATAAAAGTACAAAGTATAAAAAGACATTAAATATCAAAAATCGAGAAATTACTTTTGTAAAATAGAAAAAAATCAAGTTTCAGAAAATAAGTGAACAATAACAAATGGGATTAACAGACACGCACACATATATTTATATGAACATGTTCTAAAAATAACGTATTAAAAAAAAAAAATATACCTGAACTTGGCATGAGAAACACGTTTTCTTACGTATTTTGAGACGCTAAACCCAAATCTGAAGTCAATACAGGGGGTTTCAGAGACCGATTTTCACAACTACTGTTTTATTATCCGAAACCAGAAAAAGGCATTCACATAATTCACTGGCTGACAAAAAAATATATGTCAAAACTTGGCCTGAGAAACATATATTTTCTTACGTGTAATTTGTTTTCTTACGTGGGCCTGCGAGTAATGTATTTCAATTCCAAACGCAATCAAAAAACCCCTTCTATCAACCTTTTCCGAATCTTGTTATTGTCACAAAGCTTCCTCTAAAAGGAAGCCAAATAATTTATTTATGTTCACTTTCTTCATTACTAATACAAAAATGCATTCCATCTATAAAATTAATTTGAACTGCGCATATATACCAATAAATAACTGTCAATAAATAATCCTCCGACCAATTTCACATTTGAACTACTTAAAAAGCATATATTTCAATCATCACCATCGCTCAATAATATCCATACGCTTCAGATTCAAATTTTCAAATACCCCGGACATAAATTCCAGCTTTCCTCGGATCGCCATCAACACACACACACACAGAACTCACCGGTAGATCACACAGAGTCAATGAGATTTTCATCAACCTTTATCACTCGCCGGCTATAGAGGATTAAATCAAAATTTTAACTGCCGGCTTTAGTGCACTATCTTCTTCCTCCCCTCCCCCTTCGTCGCTGAAAAAGCCGGATGAATATCGGCTCACACGCGAGATACGCGCGCACACCGTTTACGATCTTCTGCTGTTTTCTCGTGAAAGTTCCCCGAAGGTGAAAAACTCCGTTTTGTCTCTTCTCACGAGAGCAAGAGAGAGAAAAGAGAGATGAAAGCTTCGATTGTATCCGCACTATAGTCGCGGGACTTGGTAGTCCGCGGAGCAGACAATGTTTTCCGCTTTTTACGGCCCGCGCGCGCGAGCGTGGGATTGTAGGTCGCGATAAGGAGTCGAGGCGTGCGGGTAAACGATCGGTGGATTTGTTTCCCCCACCGCCTTTTTTTTGTTCCTTGATCCTCGGGGTTCCGCGAGTTTGTAGTTTTTTAAGTATTCTCTTGCGAGATTTCGGATTGAAATTATGTAAATTTCGAACGATGAGATCGTCGTTCAAGAATAACTACAAAGATATTGTCCTCCTTATAATCTTTAGATGCGATGAGGTTGTCGCAGTAGAATAGTTTTAATACTTGAGAATGAGAAGTTACACATAGAAGCCACTTTATAGTAATATACTGGTATGACTACACTTTCCATAATAATAAAACTTTCTCATGACCCTGTAAACATCACGAAGACCCATAGGTACTCT
This sequence comes from Torymus auratus, assembly GCA_900474315.1. Classification (NCBI taxonomy): domain Eukaryota; kingdom Metazoa; phylum Arthropoda; class Insecta; order Hymenoptera; family Torymidae; genus Torymus; species Torymus auratus. The sequence goes on along the minus strand of UXGD01004583.1, from coordinate 1,748 downwards.
CGAATGCTCATCTTCCTATAACAGTTTTGGACATCAACGCAAACGAGTTTGATCATTATCGCAAAACCGCACGAAAACCACTGCAACAGTCTGCATATACGCGTTCACATGCTCGAAGCTATAGGAATAATCCACGTACAATTACGCTACTCTCGCGCAACGAGGGATTCGCGTGGTATCCTCGAATTCATCGTCCCCCAGCCGCACAGTCCTTAAAACACCATTAAAATTCAGACGCGCTGATTTCCGCGTACACGTCCGCGCGTATATACACCGGAGAGTAAAATAACAAAAAGAGAGGAAGAAGAAGATGCGATTGTGTATATATATTCCGCGTGCCACGCGTATATACCCTCGTTTTAATAATTCATGAATTAAACGGTCCCCCTCGCACTTCATCGCGGATTCCGCACCGCACGCGCGCGTTAGGTGAATCACGCGGGGGTGTACCTACGCGGGGATTTCCGACGTTTCTGCCTCTTTTTTTTCTTCTTTCATTCGTTCCTTTTGTTATACGCGTGCGCGGCGACGATGACAGTTGCGAGAACTGAGCGTGCACGGTAAATTGTAAAGTATATGCAAAATGCGATCGTGCGGTGGGGTTTAATTATTTTTTCATGCGCGCGGAGAAGATGCAAGGTGTATTTAAATATGTGTGCATGCGTGCGCGAGGAACGTCGGATTGAATAAATAAGAAAATGTGCGACGGTATTTATGTAAAATGCTCGCGGTTTTAGTGTCTTTAAGATGCGGAATTTGAAATTTTACTGGGGAATAAAGATTTACTTAAAGGCTCGTATTGTCGTTGTTCGCAAAAAGTGTCGCACGCTGAATTCAAGATGCCGTAGTGGTAAAGTTTTTATAAGGAGGATTAATAAGTGTACAAAAAAAACTACTTTAGTGCCTCGTTTAACTTTAAAATGATCTGAGCAGTTTTCTTATGAAGGAATTAAGAAGAATATTCATGCATTGCTTACCAAAAAATATTACACTGTAAGAAATGTCATTAAATTTAATGCACTTTTAATTTACATAATTTAATGTACTTGTAACAAAAAAGTTTATATCAATGCGTACAAGACACTAATTTCAACGTGTTTTTGCATTAAATTTATTCCATGTATGGAAATTCGTGTATATCTGTCTAAAATGTAATGTACGTTTACCTAAAATAAATATAATATACCTGTATTACACATACAGTACTCTCTAAATTCAAATAAGTGAAATTCACTTTAAATAAGTGAATATTCACTTCTAGTAAGTACATTAAGTCGTTTACTTATCCAATAAGTGCGAGACTATCTATTAATAATAAGTGAATATTCACTTATTTGAAGTGAATTTCACTTATGCGAATTTAGAGAGTACATGTACATTAAATTCTCCACCAAATTTGCAGTGAAAGTAACACCCTTACCATTAAATTTGCATTACATCCATTGAATACCATGACTTTTAAGCCATGAATAAAGTCATGCACGTTTCATTAAATTTGCATTACTTTTACATCAAAATTCATGACTTCCCCTTCAAAACTTGCAGTAAAAGAAATGCTTTTTACATTGAATGCACGTTACACATGTACATTGAATACCGTCATTTTCACACCGAAATTTTCATTAAAAGGTAATTCATATCGCATTGAATTCACTTTACACGTATCCTCTTTTAAAAAAGTGATGGATGAAATCTGTCATCACAATAAGACTGTTTTGATTGGTTGTTGCAGACTCATTTGATTGGTC
>UXGD01004582.1:0-16672 GCA_900474315.1 Torymus auratus | reverse complement strand
TCGTTTGTCCGTATCCAAACGTCCGTTTCTTTATAGTAAATGACGTTCCTTTAATATAAAGATTTTCTTCTCTCTGCGTGTACTTATCTCAAAATGCTATTGTTCATAATAATGAACTCAGGGCTTTTATGCGCCTACACTCCTTAATCTGGAAGCAATGGCGATACTTATTTCCCGTAAACTTTATAAAGACAATCGAAGCGTCTTGACAACGTCAGCGACGACGTCAACGAAGAGAAGCCGGAAGAGATAATTCATTTTGTTAAGAGAGCAGGTATAGCGCAATAACTCGGTAACTTGGCCATGGTAATGCAATTAAACTACCACGTCATTACTCCGGCGAAGTTACGGGCGAAGGGCCCGTGGATGTAAGTTTGGAATTACTAGTTAAATTGCATGCACCTACGAGCAAGATCTCCCCAGAGCGCCGTCTCTGCTTCCTCCGCCGCCACCGCCGTCGTGTGCAATCTGCGCATGTGTTTATCCGCGCGGACGAAAATGGAGGGAGGAGGCGGAGGAGGAACGCCGTACGATGCAGCATAGTTCGCCCAGCCAATCGAGAATGGCCGTCTTACCCTAATTACCTAATTATCTCGGAAAATGACCTAACTTTCGTGGCTCTCTCGCTCCATAGCGACTGGAGTTGCTGCTCGGGAGAGCTTTCCATCAAAAGATGCAGGACATAATCATGCGGCGTGCATCGGGATGCTCGGCGTTTTGTATGCAGTTACCAACGGGGTATATAAGTCGATCGATAGTATGCATAAACTTACAATTGACTTTCTCGAAGAGATAGCTAATAAGACAAAATATAGAGTATAATGTTCTACTAGAGTTCTACACTTTGAAACTGAAATTTGCACAGAACCTGTCATCTTCAAATTGTAATTATAAGATAAAAAATTATTAAAAATTATTTGGATCTTACAAAAATCTATATGACGCAACAATTACAATTCATTGATGAAATAACTTAGTTATTACCGATACGTCTTAATCTTGACATAGATGAAAAAGTTCTCTATATATGCGTCGAAATTCTTAAAAATTATTTCTAACTTGTCCGAAAAAACAACAAATAAAAAAGTTAAAGCACACCTCTGACAACTAGTTTTTCTTATTCTATAACTAATATAATGTACGAAAAAAGTGTTGAACATAAAAAATCGGTGTAGTATTTTTCAGAAAGCTGTATTTCATTTTCCTATGGAAATTTAACATGGGCGAAAAGTAGACAGTGATGATTAACCAACAGCAAGCTCTTAAAGGTGATAACAATAGTATTAAGAAAAAAAAGATTAAAGTAGAAGAAAAGAGCTTTCATTTGAGAGCTTTAATCGTTAAAATCGGTCGGTACTGTGCAAAGTTACGTACATTTAAAAATCGCATTTCTCGCATTTCTTGCGATTTTCAAATGCACGTAACTTTGCACAGAACCGACCGATTTGAACGATTCTCATATTAAATTAAAGCTCTTTTATTCTACTTTAATCGTTTTTTTGTGGAATACTTGTTGTCACCTTTAAAAGCTTGCTATATTAGGAGAAATTTTTAATGAATTTCGACATATTATATATGTATGTAGAAACACACCGTGTCAAAATTGTTTACATCTTTAACTTGTATTAATTTGTATAAGAACATTGAAACTATATACACTTTACCCCATAAAAACTTTATCTCTATCAAAGGAAATTGGACAAATTTCATTCGGACGCTCGAAATTCATTATGGCTGCGAAGGACGTGCTCCGAATCAAGTCACTTTCGAGAAAAATAGCCTGGCAGAGGAAGTTCGTCAGAGGCTCTCTCTCCCTCTCTCACAAACCGCTTGCTCTGGAGAATGAGAGCAGAGGAGCTGGAACAACGTGGAAGCAGCCAGAGTAGCGAAGGGCATACAGTACAGAAAGCGAGAGAGAGAGCGAGAGAGAGAGAGAGAGAGAGAGAGAGAGAGAGAGAGAGAGAGAGAGAGAGAGAGCGGATCGCGTTACGGTGAATACAGGCGAATTTGGCTTTGGCTTTGTCCGCTGAAGCGAGTGGCGTCCAACGAAACGTCTGAAACACCGGTAGCTCGCCGAACTTCGACAATCATACGGACCGCTGCACCACAAAGCAAGAACTCCCGCGCGTCCGCGTAAGATGCCGTTATTATCTCGACGTTTATACATGCGCGCGCGCCTGCGTACCGAGATTAAAAGTTTAAATTAACGAGCCTGCTAGTATCGCTATCAGAGAGCTCTCGAGCTTTTTTTCTCAGACTTGCTTGGTTTAAAAGTTGCTAGATTATTTTACGTTAATTTACGTCAAACGGCGTAGCTTGCCTTGTGTTTGCGATGTAATAGAATCTTTTCAACAAACACTGCCGTGTAATGCATAAATATGATTGTATACACAAAGGGTTTATTAGAAACACAAATTGTAAAAATAAGTAAATCGAAAATTGTTTCCACGTGATGTTACGCACATATAAAATTATTATTTTTTTTAAATTCTTTAATTAGTATTAGTACGCAAAATAGTATATCTCTCTACTAATAAATATCGTACAATTTGCGTGCAAAAACTTTTGCACACAGGTTTCTCACCTGTTTGAGGTGAGAAATGAATATTTCTCAACTCACGCATGGAATAGAGCCTTTTCGCATGAGAAAGTAGGAGAGAAAATTTCGCATTTCAAGCGTATTTTGTAAAAATAGAAAGAAATCTCCATTTCGACCCTAAAACAGGTGAGAAATGAAAAACTGATGAGAAATGAAAAACTGATGAGAAATGAAAAACTAGTGAGAAATGAAAAACTAGTGAGAAATTATATTTTCTGCCTTTCTGCAGGGCATATAATTAATGATTTTTAACACATGCATGAAAAGGGCCTTTTTTCTGCGTAGAAAAGTAAATCGAACATTTCTAGCGTTTGTCGAGGCCTCCCGCTGCAGCGGGAGGAAAAGTTCTTATAGAATGTGCGTAAAGCTTTACGTATACTATATGCGTGAAATTCAACCTTACATACTCAAACGATACGTCAACGTGCTTTCCTCATACTATAAAAAATAGTATATTACACACCTAGGGAGTAAAAGTAAAGAATGTTCCAGATGGCATGTAAATTGTCACCCGAGCTGAAGGCGAGGGTAACAAACATGCGATCTGAGTCATTCGTTATTTACTCCCATGGTGCAATACGATTTTTTTGCGTATGAAAGTACCACTTTCGGGCCAAATCTTTACGATCCCGTAATCGCGTAACAGTCGATGCGTAAAGTTCAACTTTACAACCTATAGTGACGAAAACTACTATTATTTGTTTACAATTTTTTTATTACTATTGTTACGCGTGAATACTCGACCTTAAATCAGCCATACGTTATATTATCATTTTTCTTTTGTGTATCGTCTTGTCCACGTCTTCCCTAATAGAATAAAATTTTGCTTTATTTGGATCTCTCTCCATGTAACAAAAATCTTACAGATCAAGGAGGCATTTGTCTCATTATGTTGACTGTGATATAAATACTTGATAAATTTAAGAAATCGTTCATTTTTATGATTGAGTAATATGTAGGTATACTTCTAATAATTTCTTTAATTTTGCTACGATGGTTTTAAGACGTTTGAGTGATTTTTTGGTGTTGAACATTTCAGACATGCAATATATCTTTCGATAGAAGTTTTATAACATAAACCCCAAATAAATCAATAACAAAAATTGATTTTCGTGGGGTTGAGCACTACGCCATTCGCACAATCCCTTGATTAAAGAAAGAGCCGAAACATTCTACGTCAGCCATGAAGCAGCAGTGCCACCAAAGACTATCGACCGCTAATACGTATACTCGCTCTCGCTCGTTCGCTCGGTGGGTTTTTACGCCGTTACATTCAGCTCAGCATATAGCGGCGGCTCCTCGGTCCCTTGAGGAGGGAGGGTCGGCAATAACGAGGCCCTCGTTTTCTCGCCGCAGCGCGTAAGCCGTGATCCCGTTAACAGGATCATCCTGCGGCCGACGCGCTAATACACGCGAGAGAAAGACGCGCGCGGGCGGCAGCCGACGCGGAAAGAATTCGCTGGCTATATGTCTGGGAAAACTTCGCCCAGCGTTTATGGCACGAAAAGGAGTTATTTGATTAGGGCTAACTCGATTAAGGCTTTGTCAGTGGAAATGCTGCTGAATATTTTCTTACGGATAATTGTAAAAATATGCTGCGATTTGGATTCAATTTTGTTCTGATGTATATGTATTTAGTTAATTTCATATTAACATTAATTTCGTTATGTTTTTTAAGTTTTAAATTGCATTCCCCGGAATGGCAGGAAGAGACTTATGCTTTAAGAATAAAAGTATAAGGAAAATACAGTAATTCGTTTAGTTTCATCAGCGAAGTATAAGAGAAGTTCGGCGTCTAATCGTTTTCAGTAAAAACTTTGTAAAATACTGCAGAAATATTGTTATTATTCGATTCTCTAGAATTTTTCTTAAATAATTCAGTTATTTTATCTTTCATCACAATTAGTTATAGAACAATTTTATCTTTTGTACAAATGTGGTGTGTAAACACGAGTTCTTCTACGCTTTACTATATAAAAAGCAATTATAATCAATTTTATATTGTACCTATAGTTTTTATACATAAAAATCGTATAAGAAAAATTTCCATTTATCCTTATAATATGTATATATATATATACACACACCAAAATATCGCTCAGTAATTACAACAAATCCAACGGTTTTCTTATCACTTTTCATAAAATTAATTTGATATACCTTTTAGCTGGAATAGATAACTTATTAAAAACCTAAATTTAGTATTTTTTAAACAAAATTTAAAGTTGTGTAATAATATAAACATAAAGATAAATTCTTTCCTAAACGTATGTAGGAGCATAACTTTTTTCTTTTTTCCCAGGATCACGATAACCAAGCGTTGCGAGCACACGATTTTTCGCCGATTCGTCGCGGTCCGTCACAATATTTACATATGCATATCATCCGTAGCATTTGAATGAGGGTGAACCGTAGTAGCAAGAGAGGGGGGTAGGGTGAGAGGGGGTAGCGAGAGAGAGAGTTATAGAGAGACAGAGAGAGCACAAAATGTCCCATAGGATTCACGAGCTATCCAAATCGTATTACTACTGCGTCTGCCACCATCCCTCTCTCTCTCTCTCTCTCTCTCTCTCTCTCTCTCTCTCTCTCCCTCTCTCTTACTCCATAACCACACCCAGACCACGATTTGATATGCGTGAGTTAACCAAGTTAACAATTCGAAATGACAGATGGTGGTGGTGTGGGAGAGTGAGCGGGAGAGATATCATTTTAGCGGCCTATGATATGTAGATGCGCATTATCTAAATTGGCGCATACCTACGCGGCTACGCGCCGCGTACTTGCGTACAACTGGGAATTATGCACCTACTTGTTATTACGAAATTAGTGACAATTGTGATGGCGATTCGCTGTACATTTTTGCATAAGAGGTAAATAATTGCTCGTAACACGATGTACTTCTTTATTGCTGCATTTTCCAATAATAATTTACTGTTGTGTCTAGCGCTTGTTATATTATTGTTAACGTTGATTCGATTTCGAATTTATTTACTTACTTTAGTTAGAATGAATGTAAAACTATTTATAAAATCATAGCATATTGATAAACCGATATTGATTTAATAGTAAATTAATTTCTCGACGGTTTTTAAATTTCTAATGAGTATAAATATGGTATTTCATTTGACTATTTGAGACATAAAAAAAAAACAAATTCTCTGTGAAGCAAATTTTATGCTCAGAAGATGCAGTGATACAGTGCCATACCATTTATTGTTTTCCAAAATAATTATAATTAAATTACCATTAGATAGCAAATAATTATACCGAGTGAACTAATTCCACAACTATTATATATTATTCATATCATTTACTATTGATACATAAAGATATTTATCTACCTATAGCAATTAATTTTACTTTCTATCAGTACTTGCACGATCACAACAATTGTTTCACATCATCTGACTTTCAACATAATTATTTGACTATATCGTACAACATTTGTATTCTTTATCCTTACATATACTTATATACCAGTTATAAATCATATCATTCAACAACATATAAAATAACAGTTTCAATTACAGTTTTTTATTACTTTTCCAAAAATAATTGAAATATCATATCTTAGCGCAATATAATTATATTATTCAATAGTTAACATGAATATAAATTTTTCAATATTTATTATTACTTTTTTAAAAACAATTTACTCACTTAATAGCAATGTATGAAGCGTATTTTTGAGCTCTCAAAGTGGTATTTTTATGTCACATGTGAAAAAATGTTTTATAATTGAAAATTTTTGTATCTTATGCAAATAACATAAAAAGTAGTTCTATTAGTTTATAAGTAAATTATCAGGAATAACGTTTCTTTCATTGCAAAAAATTGTTACTTTTTTACTGTTTTACAGTTAAATTGTTCATTTACCAATTTAACATTTGAATGAGTTTCTACACGGGATGCATTTTAAATTAGTTCAATAAATGCCCCATCCCTTTCCACAGATGATGATTGGCAGGTACATCCAAGAAAATAAAAAACGACTCGCCAGCAAGAAATCAACGCGCGACTCCAGAGAAATCCAATAATAGTCAGTAAGTAATTTACTCCTACGCCGCAATCGGTGAAAAACCGACCTTGTTAAGCCTTTAAACAGGAGGTATCTATAGATACCTATGAGCAATTAACCAGCCCTTCGAAAGAAGAAAAAAGTCAGCAAACAAGCCAAGCCAAGCACCTTCTTGTCCTCGGTGATCGTCTTCGTCAACGTCGTCATCAGCAGCGACTGCCTTGCGCAAGAAGAGACAGATAGCGATGAAAAAGCGAGCGCACTTTTCGGAAAACGTTCCCAAGAGCACTGCTCGCAATTCCCTCCACCCGCTCACCGGCCTCGTTATCGACACGCTTTATTGCTGAGAGAGCGAGAAACTCGAGCGAGGGAGAGCCAAAGAAACGCCGCGTGCCCTCTCTCTCTCTCGTAAAATGGCATTTTGGTGAAAAAGTCATAAAACGAAAAAAGCGAAGGGAGCATGAGAGCGAGAAAGACAGAGCAAACACAGTCCCTCTGTTCCGCCGAATATCTTTCTCGCGCAGTCTTTCTCTTGCGAGGATAGCGTCTCTTTCTGCCGAGACGAGAGAAAGAGATCGATGGGAACCTGCGGTCGGTGCGACGACCCGCAAAATACTGCGCACGCGTGGGCTAAAGGAGTGAGTGGGCGCGCGATGGTTACGCGTTTTATGCCTCGTAATTATACATTCCTCTGTGCGCTCTCGCGCAGCCAAAGTTTTAGGATATACGCGCGCGCGTAGCTTTCCGTGATGTCTTTCGGCTGACCGCCGCCTCTCCCACGAAGTGAGACACGAAGTCGTTGCGCCGGGGTTAATGACGCGAGACGCGCGCGCGCGCAAGACTAAGCTTTTTCTGCGAGCAACCTCTTAACGCGCTTGTTAAGCAAAATTTTCGACGTAATTCGTGTGTGAGCAACATGAGAGACAGACAGAAGAGGGAATGGGATCGCGTGAAAAGTCGGCATGGATCGTTTTCTCCAATTTTAGAACATGATACTTTGTATAGCGAGCGAAAAAGTAAACAATGTATACATTGCATACGTTTGCAGTTCTATGTTTATAAAGAGTATTACAAAAATCGTTTATAAATCTTTAATAAAATTTATATAGTATACAATTGGTCGATCGACATCATTTTTGTCAATGTTTTATTGAAGAGATAATTTGCTATCACTGCTTTGGATATCAGACATTTTTTATTCTGTAAATAGGTAAAAATATTTTTTGATGAAACAAAATCTATTCCAAGAACAAAGTTCAAAGTGAATGAGATCATATAGAAATAAAAATTATTAGAATAGTAAATACCAGACATGGCTTTACTCTGTGTAACGAAAATGCAATTAAACCCACTCACGTAATTTGCAATATATAATTTGAAAATCATGATACTTTCAACAAGGTGTAAAAAAGTGTTGACAGAAATTTATATACCTAGCTGTTGAATAAAAATATTACAAATAAATAAATCCTTTTTTAATCTGACAAAAATTGGCGCAATAATTCTAATGATTTGAAAATATATTCTATAGTTATCTATCAATAGAAATTAAATAAGTTGATGTCTTTGTAAGGGAAAGGTTAAAAACCACAGATATATTTATATAAAAAATTTTATTTTGAGGATATATTTTGCAAAATTTTTTCTAAACGAAATATTAAAAATATCGATTAATAATCAGTACTTTAATAATCAGTAGAAAAAAAAAATAATCGTTGGACATCAAAATCCAGCAATTAAACATTGATAAATACGCGAATATCAGTAAGTTCGTGTAATCGATTATCCTCTTCAATAAATCATTCAAAAAAGCTCAGTTATAGCTGCATGTAATGCAGCACCATTATTATCAATTAACATCATAAGAGCCAATCAAGTAATCACCAGCCAGCCCAACAACTTCACCGACAGCCAATCAATCGATCGAGCTCTCTCTCCCCCTCTCACTCTCACTGTACACGCGCGTGATGAGAATCGTCGAGTGATCTACGATGGGCTGCGCGAAATTCCACGCATGAAGACGCAAGGGACGCCGAGGATCAGACGCCTCAGCGAGCAGCGTGAAATTTTCGGCGGCATTGTTCTCACAATTATCGTGATCTACGGTTTTAGGATCCGAGAAACACGAAAGACTCGTTCTGAACTGCTAATCTATCTCCCCCTCCCTCTCGCTCTCGCTCTTCGGCGAACCCTTCACTTTGCCAGCGCGCACTCATTCTCTTCCCGCTCCGTCCTAATCCCTGATACACACGTACGAGTTTGCGTTCGTACGTGTGTTTAGACACATGTGTGATGTGTATGTGTGGAGCGTACAAGGAACATTTTCAGCAGAAATTTTAAAAACCCTGTAGTGCACCTTTTGCATGTACTCTTCTAATTGTGACAACGAAGCACTGCTCGAGTTTTTAGCTCATAGATCAATACAAATTTTTATAGAGATTCTCTATCGGTTGTCGATTAAATTTAGTTTCGATGCATTTATCTGAATTCCACCAATTTATTTATTTAGAATGTAAATATTAAATTTATTGTATAATTTAAAAATATTAACTTTCTTTGGACAAGAAATTCTGAAAATTCTTATATAAACACTGTGCGAATACATAACAAGTTTCTCAAATTAAATAAACACAAATTAAATAGATATCCTATATAATTTTACGTATATTTTCAACACTTGAATGGATAAAATTTGCTTAATACTAAACAATTTTGAAAGCATGAATAATAATTAGTAAAAAAAAGTAAACAGTAGCTTATGTGGAAGTATGCAGAGGCAAGAAGAAATCCTAAACACGCCCAATCACGTATTCGGCGATCGGCAAAGAGTGGCTGACTGTAGGCGCATCGGTCCTCAATTAGTCGGTGCAACGTAAAACTAGGGGCCAACGTAGCGGCTCCGTCTGCCGACGTGCCCAAAGGCTTAATCGCGCGGGCCGTGGGATTCCACGGGAAGCATCATCTCTCGCACTCCCATGGATTCGTAGCCGAGGAGAGGCGCTAAAACGCATTCGTGGGGGCGAAAAAACTCGTGGGCGGTTGAAATTCAAAAATCCGAGAACTACCGCGCGCGTAATTACATCTCGGCGCCGCGCGCACTGTAACGCAATGAGGAGGAGAGGGCATATATATATAGGCGTTCGGGCTAATCCGATTCTCTTTCTCACAGTGTGCATATGTAGATCGCGTGGTTAAAGGTTAAGAGGGGGAGTCGCTCTCGACCTTGCGCCCATGAGAAAAAATTCGGCTAAGCGCGTATAGACAGCCGACGCAGAGAGAGGCCAGAGAGAATGCGCCGTTTACGCTAATCATGCGAATTCTCGCCGAGCACGCGTTTAATTTGCGACCGTTTAAATATATGTAAATAAGTATTTTGTTTAATTTCAGCGAATCCCGTATATCAATTGATTATTTATTTTTGCTGTACTTCACATTGTATTTGTAAGCTTTATACATCAGAAATAATATTTGTTAGTAGGTTTTTATTTTCAAACGGTGTTCATTGACAGTTTTACAGTAATAAATATATTAATGACATATATTTATATAAGAATTCCCTAATTTAGGGTGATGAGTAGCTTCAGATAACAAATATAGATTTATATGCTTTATCGTTATTTATTAATTTCTTTAATATTAACCCTAGTAGAAATATTAACCAATAGTTAGTTATTTTTTGGTTAACTTTATGTCTCAAAACGCACACATGTCACAATAGATTATCGCAGTAACAAATCCATTCAACGTCGACGACATATCGTTAATATAATATGTGCAATTGAAAAAACGTTTAAAGAATCATAAAATAGCCACTGTAATCCAGTATAGGATATATATTAACAAAAAACGAATGATTCTGTTAACGTTATATTTGGAAATTGAACATGGAGATAGTTTACAAAGTGATTTTAGGGAGCAAAATAAAGCTAATAAAATGTTGTATTATTTTCAGTAACAATATTTATCCGACTATTGCTGACATACAGAATAAAATATATTTTATATTGTTGCACTACTAAACAGTTAATATTATACAGTTCCTAGAACGAATTTATCGAGTCTGATTGGCTGAGAGCATTCAAGTACTTATTGGGACATTTAATTACTCGTACACGTTTATGTATTGGGATATTTACTAATAAAGATTTTAAACTATTTTCTAATATTAGAAGGATTGCTAATCTATTGATAAATAGTTATTAGTTCTACACAATTAACTTTATTTTTACGACAAATTCCAATGTAAAAAAATTTTAGTTTCTCCGATCCAACCAAGAATGCGACTTTTTCGTCTTATGACGACATTTGATCAACGTGACAATGAGAAAACCAAATTGCAGAATAATTCACTCCCTAATATTTAACGAAAACCCACTGTGAAGTATAAAAATTCTGGCTGCACAATGGGGCTGGCGCGCGCGTGCACGCGATCATCGACCGCCCCCGTCATTATATACCCCATACGCGCGTTTGCATTCTCGCCAAACATGATTTAGCATTCAGAGGGTTGGCTGCGAAAGTGAGCCGGCGCGGGCGCACGGCTCGACGCCCTTTTACGTCGCACGCCAGAGAAAGAGAGAGATAGATACGTTCAAATTAGGGCTATAATCCCGGCTCTCGGGTAGATAGACATCGAGCGCCCGTGCACGCGCCCTTCGCGTTCCGCGTGTTTACCAATGGTCTTTTAACCCTCGATTTGTCGTCAACAGCTCCGGCTCTTTATCTGTCTCACTGAGAGCGCGCCCGTTCATGTGTGTATGCGTCGAGTCCATTGGGAGCGTGAAGGTTCCTGGTACCGTGGCTCTTTCGGCGATGCCGAGAGAGAGAGAATCTAATGTGTGCTGTATAATACGGCCAATTGAAAGTGCTCGAAATGAAGATCAAAAGTGGTCGAAAGTAGTCTGGGAGAGACTTATTGCAGGGAAAGTGTCTTAGAGTAATTGAAGTGATTTAGTTTTGTACTCTTCTCCAAGTTTTTTTTTAGTGTTCTTAATATTTCATTGATATCAGAAATTAAAATTTTACTTACTATAAATAAATAGGTGGTATATTTATTTTCTACTCTTTCTTACATTGTTTTACTCCGTAACAGTTGATTTTGTCTATGTAATTTTGGTACTAGTTATTACTTTGTGAGTTTGATTACTGATTTGGCTAACCATGGAAAATACTTTAACATCTGAAACAACTTTACAAAACTATCAAAAGAAGCTGTAGGTATACAATTTAAAATCATACAAAAAACGTTCAGATTAACAAATACTTATTATCAAGTATTCTTTATTTAATTTAATATTTTCAAAAATACGATGTGCGAACGTTTTATGGTACCTAACAACAATTTTGTTAGAATAAATTTTTGTGTCCATCAATTTCAATACTCAATTTTAAAATGAAACGGATTTGTAAAATGACAATTTCATTCAAAGTTAAAAAATAGATTTTATTAAATTTTAATATTTTGTTGTGCATGAACAATAATACGTTAAAGCAATGTAGTTTGAAAGGATGTTTGACTTATAAAATTTGATAGACATCAACTACCTTTGTTAAACTGGCTGCAATAAATTTCACCAAAAGTTTTATATTAAGATTTAAATGAAAGTAAAAGTATGCATCATACTTCGCAGCGGGTTTCAAGGTGTAAATCTCAGCGTCACAGCTTCTACAGTCATTCAAGAAGCTTTTATGACCGTAAATTACTTTTATATAGGGTTTAAATCACACGCGCAAGATGTTAAAGATCTTTTAAATGTTACATAGATCTGTGGTAAACAAAATAACCAATAAGATGACTCAAATAGCGTTTAAATGAAATCCGAAATGTTGTTTTACTGTTCAATTGTTCAATGAGGCAAATATTAATATTATGTACTCTTTAGAATTATATGCTTCTGTTAAAGAAGTTTGAGTACAATGCAATAAACATATTTGCTATAAACTATTTGTCGAATAAACGAAAATTGCGAAAGAAAATTATTTTAAAAATCTACTCACTTTACCTATAGTTTCTCCACCTTTGGTTTTGTAGACATGCAAATATTTTTGTTCATTTTAAAGTAAAATATGTCTATCACCATTTCTATAAGAAACTCTACGACTTATTCCCAGGGGACTAATCTGTTAAACGCATTATTATAATTGTTTCGTCTTTTATGAAAACTTTTTTTTAAAACCTATTAAGATAGGCACTTATAATTAAATTTTCAAATTTTATAAAGTGATAATGCTCTTTTAAAAAATACATTTATCTCATAATATCGATATTTATGATGGACCACTGAAAATTTTACTACAAAGTAATAATAATTCGAATAAATCTATATTTAATTAAACCAGTCTCAAGTTAAACAGTATCAAATAATTACTATATATTATATCTTTATGCAAATTAGCTGTCGTAGAAATTCGTCATAGCTTTGCAATTATTGGCAGAGCGACACTGACGTAAAGCGATATTAATTACAAAAAATCCAACAACAACATTAATGTCAGGAGCATCAAAGCGACAAAGCGACGTTAACCGGCAAAATGTGCAGCGGTCGACAATCGACAGGCAGCAGCCATGCCGAAATGAGAAATTAATAACAAAACAAAAGGACAGCCACTGTCCTGTCGCGCGCATCGGATTCCCATTGACATGCATGCAGCAAGCGCGCACTCACGCTTTCACGATAATTCCCTGCATACATGCGGCGCGGCTGTCGCGTCAGCAGCGGTGTACAAAACCATCAAAACGATATACACGCGGCCACGTATGAATACACCTATATATACCTGTGCGCGCCGGGTCCGCCCTCGCCTATCTCTTTCAGCGCGCGCGCGCACATGTAACGGGTGGAAGAGATCAAAGGCGTCAGTAGCACCTGTCCTCCAAAGCCGAGGCTGCCTTGTCATCCCTGCCGGATTGCGCCAGGGGCTGCCGAGAGCAAAGAGTGCCGTACAGAGAGAAAGATTAAGAGAAAAGAGAGGGAGGGTGAATGATGTGGAAAGCGGAGAGAGGGAAATTAAGAGAAAGAAGAGAGAGGGAGAGAGACAGAGAGGTAGCGAAAGCGATGGAAAGCGAGGCGAAGCGGAGACAAGAGATTATTTTGTGAGGGGGTGGGAGAAATTAAAAGCGCGCTGGAGATGGCTCCTGCTACTAGCTGCATTGTACAGGAAGGGTGTATAATTTTTCGGTAAAGAATGAGTTTTAGCTAGTGATTTATATAGAAATGGGTGTTATTTTAATTATAAATTAATTGTCGCAAGGCTTAAAGGACGTTTTCGTAGCAAAGAGGTTATTACATGTAATCAATATAATGATAGGCTATTAAAAGTGGTGTGGTTTAATAAGATTTTTAACAATTAATAAGACTTTTGTTATTGTAGTTCAAAATTAATTAAAATAAATTTTGTAAAATTTTTCATTTCACGTAATATAAATGAAGAGAGTTGTTTGAAAACCAGATAGTTATACTCTGAAAAGATTTTTTTTCAGTGTTTTTGATTTAAGTTTCCTTTTTTCACAGATTCTGGATATACTTACAAACGAAATTTAATTGTTAGAATAATATTTAGAATCACCATCAAACTTCATTTAAATTACCAAAAAAAAAATAATGTTTTTATAATCAACGGAAATTTAAAATCCGTGGAGTAAATTATACGATTTTCAGAAAATATTCTGAACATGAAACTTACACAGGCATGTTCATTTGTAAATGCAACCTTGTCTTTCCTTCTTCAAAATTTTAATTATCTTTATTATCACATGATGTGCGGCTTTAAGAGTGCATATGTATGCTTATGTATGCGACTTATATGAACATCTAGGGATAATTAAGTGAGACATCAGTCTGTGTAGATATTGCAAAGAAGAGTAATAACGCAAATGAGGATTTTTCATAACAGGATAAAATTTTATGTCACACTGTATAATAAATGAATAAATGACACTGTATATAATGAATATAAAGGAAATACACTTTCATAATACTACAAACATATTCTATTCTATTAAAATAGTAGTTTTCGATACAAGTGCGACACGGTGTTGATTCTAGCACGAGTGTGAGGTTTGTCGCCCGAGCGAAGCGAATGTAGAATCATATTTCGAACGTATATCGTACAATATTTTTCGATACAGGGGTCGCAAAAGCGATTCTTAAAATTTGCAAAATGCGTAAAGTCGCAGTTTATGCACACTGAATCGAAATATTAGTTTTCAATGCAGAAGCCGTAGAAGCGATTTTAAAAATTTGCAAAATCTGTAAAGTTGCACATATTTTTTGACATAAGTGTAAAATTCGATTTTATACACCGTTTACAGTGTGTACATTTTTTACGCATACTTTGTGTAAAAATGCATTTAACACACCGCTCAAGTACCACTCAAGTAACAGTTAGCGGGGCAAAAAGTGGTCACATCGGTCGAATGTGGAATGTGTGGAATAAATAATTTTTCAACCCAAGTAGCCGAGGGATGCGAGGTCAACGCATAGAAGGGAGTTACGAAGACGTGCAACAGTAAGGAAGCCGATCATCGATAAATAGTTTATTTATCTTTATTAAATAGTATAAAGAGGGTGGCAAACACGTGCTCTGGGGTGGACCTCTTTATTCCCATGTTGTGTATATGATTTTTTTTTCCTAGCGAGACCGAAAATACAATCTTCGTGATCAGGCGCTGGAAGCGACAGTGGTACTTTCTGCCCGCTAGACAAAAAATTCTTCAACCCGATTAGCCCACGCAAATAAGGGAGTTAAAGAGTTTAATCTACGTAACTCCATTACAGAAAATTTATTGTTTGGGCAAATGTGTCTCCTTGACTCAGTAACCGCTCGTACGTCTAACAACACAAGGAATTGCTACGTGTTTTGGAGAGCGACTGCTCAATTTCGGATAAATAATTTGCCGATAGGAGACGCCAAAATCTTTTCAAATCGCAGTTCACGCGTGTTTTTAATGACAATTCATCCTGGAATACGAGGCGATCGCTAATTATAGAGAAAATAGAGGAGTCCCTTGAAAAAAAGGATAAAATAGAGGAGTCACTTGAAAAAAAGGATAAAATAGAGGAGGATTAAAAAACAAGAGGAAATAGAGGAAATAGAGGAGACAGTATTACATCCTTGTCAGAGTCATTATTAAACTAAAAACGGAACTGACGAAATTTCCAAGAAAGTAGCCCTTTGATGACGCCAAAAAATGGTCAAAATTTTTTTTGAAGGCACCTTCGCGACAAGGTTTTTCTCATTCGATAGGTCATAACATATACGAAAACGCTCGTGTTCCATCAAAAATGACTTTGTAACACCGTTTTAGAACAAAATTCATTTTTCTTATGGGAATTTAACATGGGAAAAATAGATGAAAAGTAGTCACTGATAATTAACTAATAGCAAGCTCTTAAAGATGACAACACATATTTCACAAAAAGATGATTAAAGTAGAAGAAAAGAGCTTTAATTTGGTATGAGAATCGTTAAAATCTGTCAATTTGGCGCAAAGTTAGGTGCATTTGAAAATCGCGAAATATAATAAAAAATGAGCGATTTTCCCCAAATTTACGTAATTCCATCATTTTTGGTCATTTTTGGTCATTTTTCACGATTTTCAAATGCACTTAACTTTGCGCCAAATGAACTGATTTTAACGATTCTCATACCAAATTAAAGCTCATTTCTTCTACTTTAATCGCCTTTTTGTGAAATATGTGTTGTCATCTTTAAGAGCTTGCTATTGGTTAATTATCAGTGACTACTTTTCTTCTATTTTTTTCCATGTTAAATTCCATAAGAAAAATGGAGTTTGTTCTAAAATGGTGTCACAAAGTCGTTTTTGATGGAACACGAGCGTTTTTGTATATGTTGACGTATATGACCTATCAAATGAGAAAAACCTTGTCGCGAAGGTGTGCCTTAAAAAAATTTTGACCATTTTTTGGCCGTCATAAGGGCTACTTTCTTGGAGATTTCCTCATACACGCACGTGTATTAAAAACCACTGCTAACTGCTTTAGCAGAATGCTTTCTCAAAGAGAATTGATAAAGTACATCAAATAATTTTTTTA
>UXGD01004581.1:0-16676 GCA_900474315.1 Torymus auratus | reverse complement strand
ATTTTTTTTTTTTTTATTTCGTTGCAGTCCAACGTTGCGAAGTTAAAAACCATTGACGTAATTGGGCCAGTTAATTCTTGATTTTTAGAATTGTTCAAGGTACTAATTAAATTTAACATTGAATTTGAATATAAAATTCCACTTGTAATTGTACTTCAATTATCCTACGGTATGTTTGAAATATGATTTTCAGACAAACAATACTTTATTAAAAGAATAATTGAAATGCAATTATTACGGCAATATTTCATTTATTCCACAAAAGCTCTTTGTTTCGGCAACGGACGTTAATGAAGCAAATGGAAAAATTATTCTTTAATTAAATTTTCATAATGTTTC
This sequence comes from Torymus auratus, assembly GCA_900474315.1. Classification (NCBI taxonomy): domain Eukaryota; kingdom Metazoa; phylum Arthropoda; class Insecta; order Hymenoptera; family Torymidae; genus Torymus; species Torymus auratus. The sequence continues at coordinate 16,337 of UXGD01004581.1, read as the reverse complement.
CAAACAATAACTGAACTATATATAGCTATACTTCTTTTTTTCTGCTACGAAGTGTGCCGACAAGAAGAAAAGTATAATTGTTAGAACAAAAACGTATTATACTGCAGAATAATGCTGCCAAAAATAAAGTACGAAGATGCATTTTCTCAAAAATTTTTTCCAAAAATAGGATTCATTGTTTTTGCTGGCCCGCTCCGACGGAACCCGCTATTCTTGTAAGTTCTGAATAAACAAACACGAGAAGCACTTCTGCGATAACTCTCCGTTCCGTCGTCAAGGAGCCCGACGACGTCCTCATTACATCGCGCTCCCCGAATATGTGGAGAACAAAAAACGTCTCAAGAGGGAACAGAGTGTCAACATGATTTATGTCATATGAATACTGGGATATATACTCGTTAAAATAACTTAATGTAACTGCGCATAACTACATCTCAAGAAATATAAAATGTATTTATCACGAGAGAGATGACAGTGATTAAAAATATATATACAAATCACGAGACGCTCAATTTATTTAATGAAGTAAATAAATAAAATGGTAGCTTTTGAAATGTATGAAACATAAATTATTACTTCGAACAACATAAATATTAATATCACAAAAGCATTTGGGTTTCTCAATACAGTAACATACAGAGAGCATATTCCTTCCTTGTATATTTAATTGTGAATAAAACCCCTGCATAATGATCGTCTTACCAGATCCTTCTACTCCTGCGAACGTTTATTCAAACACCATCAAGAGACTCGAATTCTCAAGAATAAACCTCATTTCCATTCCACCGCACCAGATCTCACCATTAAATATGCAACGCCGAAAAACAAAATTACTCTCTCCTCCACCAACCTAAAACATAACCCCACCTCCCCCACATTTCGAATTCCTGCGCTTCCAATTTTCCTTCCAAACTTGCGCAAACTCACTTTCGACAACAACGCAGTAGCGACAACAACAGCTCGCACTCATCCTCCCCCTCTGATGTGTATATACAGTTGCCTCTCGAAACGAGCATGTTCGCTAACTTGTTACACGACGCGCGGGATTTTCAAAACGAATCGACCTTGCAGTCGTCGCAACAGCTGTTATATAATATTTGTGCGCAAGAGAGAAAGAGGGAGATACAGAGAGAGGACAATGCGCCCCTAATAGCGCGCTCATCCTATAGCGCAAACGCTAACGTCGTTTGTGAGTCATTGAGTCGGCCGGCTAATGAAATGAAACGCCCGGACGCGTATGAGCGATGTCGTCACAGTTTTGCACGTGTGAGGGTTATGTAGTTGCGACAGTTGGATTGGGGATGTAGAAAGTTCTTTTGGAGGGAGAATGAGATTTTTGGGATTTTTATTAGCCTTGTTATCATTCGTTTTCATTATTTTACAAAGAATTTTGAACAAAAGTACGTGACAATTAGTTACAATGAACAACAAAAATTATATAAAGTATTTGAAAGAACAATGAAAAAGGCAAAATACATTTATTATGTTATAATGTATGTTAAATGAATTTCCAGTGTGATGAGCATGCCGCGTATTATTCGCACACAAAATTATTAAAGTTTCTTCTTTCACGCTTTTCTCCCGTTCTGCTTAATTAAACGTAAAATAAAAAAATGAGCTAGAATTTTTCGCGAGTTATATATAAAACGCGCACTATATTTTTCAAGTTACGCATGAAAAAATTTTAGTCGAGAGAAGCACACGCGGCGGTCTCCGGGGAGAATAAAATTATAGCATTTTAGATTGGTTGTATATTCTTTTCAACAATGAAATAAACATTAAGTGTATTTATTTTTTATGCACTTCAGCTGCAAATCTTATAAAATAGTTTTCGCAATCCCTCTATAATTAAAACGGACGGTTCCGATCTTAAAGAGCGCGTGCCGCCACGGCGTAGCAACCTGGATTTTTCAGTTAAAGTGGAACACTTGGAGAACGAGCTGATACACCGAGAGTATATATAGGTACGCTCGGTGTTTGTTTACGTTTAAGTTTACCTTTCAATCAGCAGTAATTTCGAATCTTGGATACTTGAAGCTATAAAATGGATAGATCTCAGCGCAAATAAAAGTTTGCTCAAGTAGTTCGTATAAAAAAATTTAAATGCTTCATCTTATCGACTCTAAAAAAAAAATTTTATATCCTTTTTAACCCATCTCAATGAAACTTTCGAAGGTCTACGGTTCAACTTGATTCATTCGTTTCTAATTTCGAGATTTCAACGTTCATTTCACTCACCAAAATCCCTCGTCTGCACTTCACAGCAAATTCGTTCAATTACATATTCTCCACTCAACATACATTTTCGTCGCTATATATACGAAAACCTACGAAACCCCCATTCAAAAAGCCACTCATCATCCCATTCTCTTCATCAAGTAACCCTACACACGATCCTCCAAAATCTTCATCTACTCCCTCGCGTATCCTCTCTCCTCCGACCAACTCCGCCACTTCGTTTCCTCACGTGAAAAAAAGCAGAACGCGCGCGAATCTAGGTCACGTTATTTCGGGTATAATTCCGGCGCAGCGCCTCGGGAAACTTTTCAATCCGCGACGGCGGCTGCGCGCATCCATCCAGCCCGTTAAGCCCGCGCCCAGGCCCGAATAACGCGTCGAGTAGGCTGGAGAAAAGGAGAGAGAGAGAGGAGCTGCTGCTGCTGCTGCCGCTATACTGCTTTATCTACTCGGAGGCTGCTGCGCTGCTGGTGGAATACCAAGTGATACCGCGCGAATGAAAGCCTTTTCTGCGCGAGGGGAGCAGCGGAAGGAAGTTAATTTCCTCGAGAGCCCCGATTTTTATTCCGTCGCTGCGCCGCGAGGTGGGATAAGGATGGCGCTTGGCTGGCTTCGAGGATCTTTTCTTTAGTTTTTCTTTTTTTTTCTCTCTTTTTTGGGGATGGTGTTGTGGGGATTTTTTTGCGGGTTGGTTGGTGATTGTTTCGGAGGGAGAGCTTTCAAGGTGAATTTAGAATTTTTATTTGCGGTTTATAGTGTGTTGGAGTAAGAGGATGCTGTATGCAAATCCAACGAGTAGCAGAGGGTGACATTGAAAATTCAAAAATGCTGTTTCAAGTTTTTTCTCGCGGAGGTGACGCGGCAAATGTAAAAACGGATAAGGTTGCCGTACTGTGTATATGTATAATCATTTGAAATTCTTACTATCTTCTCAAGCGAGAATTTAAAAGTTAAATTTTGTAGTCGTATCGTATTCGATTTGAAGCTGCAAATCTCAAGCACCTTGAGAAACAAAACCAATCTTCTTATTCGAATGTTACACGAAATAAAAAGTTTAAATTGGTTCAAGAAATTTGTTATAGAATTGAAAAATATTCAATGCTGTTGAATTGAATAACATTGATTTTTCCTACGTGTTTTACACGTATTTCGGAAACAAGATAATTATGACAAAAAGATCCAACCTGTAATTGTAAACAACAGCAATTTATTTTGAACTGAAGAAAAGTAACTTTCAGACCGTTAGCTTTTACTTAAGTCTGCAGTCCCATTTTTATTGTGTTTCTCATTGCGTTACCGCGAGCGAGCTCTGTTTTTTTTTCCAATTTCTAGTAACTACAGAGACGTAATGGAGATGCCCGTCGTACCTTAGATCTGTCTCTAACGACTCGGTCTTAAGAAATGACGAAGTTTCGCGCTTTCCACTGCGTTTTCTTCCCTCTTTTACGAGTGCAACTTTTTTAATGAAACATTTACACGACGACGACGTTGCTCTTTCGTAATTATAGAAAATTATTATTATCGCAAACTTTAATTAATTTTTCTACACTTTTTAAAAACAAAATAAAAGTATTCCTACAGTGATTAAAAGTTGCGTTATCGCGTTGCCTTTGTACGTCCGGCGTAAACTTAAATAAAGAATACCCTCGTTCCAAGCTCGTTCGGTGTGCATTGTTTGTAATATTTTTTTTCTTTTTTACAAATTAAATTGTATGTATAATCAGCAAAAAATTTATTCGGACGCTCAGCCAAAGCCATAAAACTCTTTTTTTTTTCTTTATTTTTCTCCACACACATGCAATTCAAAGTCACAAAACCGCAGCTCGCTGAAGTCTTATCAACCCGTTCCTTAATTAATCCCGTCGTGACAATAAAAACGCCCTGTTTTTTTTTTGGGTCGTAAAACGTGTGGCCGCGCTCCTTTTTTCCGGAAAAGACGATTAAATTTACGATTATTTTTTTCGGACACGGGCGCGAAACTTTTTTCGCACCCGTATAGCGACAAAAGTTTCGCCCGAGTGCGCTTTTCAAAATCCAATAACCACAGTATAGTTTAATGAAAAAAAGGGGGGAGAATAGCGGTTTTCACTATGCAAAATATATATTTTTAAGCCTGCGTGTGCGTACGTGTGTGTGAAAAATGCGAGGCTGTAAAAGTTATGGGTCGAGCTCACGTGGGTGCAGTGGCGGATTTACATAAGGACACTTGAGGCACTTGATAATATTTTTGTTATTCGTTGGCCCGAAAAATTGGCCAACAGTTGCAGATAAGCCATTTTGGTTGGGTTATTTTTTACCAGGGACCAGTTGTTTTTTGTTTCATAATTCACAATTGAAACAATTATAATATGATTACGGATTTTATGACAACGATCGCGAAGTAATAACCTTTATTTTTTGTTACGGATTAGTTTGAATGTCACGGCTTTTTTTTTAAACCGACGATAGGTTCCCATCATCGTGATGCGCCATTGCTAAAAGTACTGTTATGAAATTGTATTCTATTTTTATAACTATTAGTGTTTAACCAGCTATAGAAGGTAAATAGTGTAAGTCTGTTGTTAAATGAAAAAAGTGTTTGAATCAACTTATTTGCACGCACCTCTAAATATTCATCTTCTCACTAATCAAATCATACCGGATATTACATAGCTATAAATCTCTCTTTACTTAAAAAATAAACAACTTTACTTCAAGATTAATTGATTTAGGAAATCTTATTTTTGACTATAAAGCTTTCAATAATATCCTCGATTTTACCCAACATACCCACTTCCAATGTATACATTAATACCCTTAACCACCCTCAACACCACCCCCACTACCAACTTACACTTTCCTCAACCTCCACCTACACCCACTCCAGCAAAACACCTTCAAAACCAGCCCCCCGCGAAATTACTTCACAAAATTCTTACAACCCAGCATATAACCCCCTTAGCCCCTACTTATACTACCCTCACATTACATACAGTTATTAGGTCGCCAGGGCCGCCGCGCGCTGCGGCGTTTTCTTTCGTCCGTTCTCATTTCATCGTCGGGGCGAGTCTACCTCTCTGCGGCCGGCGGCGGCGCGCATAAAGGCCGGACCGTAATCGTAAAGGGGTCGGTAGCTATAGCTAACGCGCCGTCATTGAATTTCCCGCCGCACAAAAGCTCTCGCGCGCGCGCGTGTGCTCAATTATTTCGTGCCACGCACATACGCGTGGCCCCGATTTCCACGCCTAAAAAGCGCCCATCTCCACGTGACTTTAAAGTCCTATGCTGCTGGTACACGGGGATATAGTCTAGCAGCAGCAGCGCTTTAGTATAGTTGAGTAGTAAAAGTCATGCGTGCCGTGTGTAGAGGCTTTTTCGCACGAGCTGGCGTTAATGCGGGGGCGCTCCGCGCTTTGTAGCAGCTATATATCCCCGCGTTGGTACGTAAGAGACGTATGCTACCTGAGAGCTTTAGACTACTGCGTATGTGTGCTTTATAGATGTAGCACCGCTGTGAGAGAGTACGTTGCATTATGCTTCTTTTTTTTCTCTCTCTTTCACTACGAGAAAATGTATAGTAGGGTAATTGCGTTATGAATAACGCCCGAACAAGTAGTAGTATATTTCAAATGGATATGCGTGTATAACCACGAGAGAGAAATTCGCTCTTCCAGCGTAAAAGTGTGTGTGTGTGATGTACAAACCATAAAATTCGTAAGATATTCATACAATTTCGCCGAACAAGTATACTTTTTTACGAGTTTTAGAGCGCAATATTTCTTACGAGTTCATAAAAAAGTTTTCCACCGAGCGCTCGTCCTGTGCGCTATATATGTAGCGCTTCAGAAAACAGTTAATCATCACTTCAACTTTTTGAAGCCGTAGTGTCGTGTACCGCCGCGCGGCGTTTTCCCCGGGGCCATGAATGAGCGCGTCTCCGCACCTATACATATATTTCAACGATGATACGCAGCAGGAAGTAATATAATTAAAATGATATTCTTCGAAAACAATGTGTATATTTCGAGAGCAAAGGTCTATTCGTAGTACAGATATATATGAAAAGTTGAAAAAAGTTTTACACTGCGTGGCTTCGTTCTGCGCGTTCTGTACCGCGCAGAAAACTGTATTCTACCCATACATACACTTGTACGTCATCTCTGAGCAACAGCGTCCCCGACACAATAAAGACACTTCTCGCTGATTACACTAGGGCGCCAGTACCTCGAAAGACTTCCTAATTAATCCTCGCGAGTATATATATAGCGGCGCCAATCAGCGTTCGATTCGCGCGGGGAACGTTATTATCAGAGAATTTATATGCAATTACCCATCGAACTCCTTCCTAGAACCTATACCGCGGATGCGTGCACACACACACGTACATACTCCAGCGAGAGAATCAATATAATGATGGAAGCGAGACGCGCGCGCAACTCCGGCGAACTTGAATTAATTTGATTTATCGGCCAGCCCACAGCGCACACACATTATACACGCGCGTCTGTGACATGTCGATTCGAAGCGTGTATTAATGAGACAGCCGAACTTCGGCGCGTGCTATAAGCGGCTTTACCTCGCGCGCTTGTATAATTCGAACGATCGTCGAGAGTTTCGACCCAAGAAGAAGAAGAAGCTACTGCATGCGAACAGTAGCTCCTTCTGAATCATTTACCCCTACAGCGCTTCTGGGCTTTTAATTAAGCTTTCAGCGAGAGCCCAAGGCCGAGAGTCAGTTTCTCTTTTGTACGAGCATATAGTATAGTAAGTGCGAGAGCACTTTAAAGAGAGAGCGAGGGATAAAATATTCAGAGAAATTGTGGTGAGCGTGAACGTGACGCGCTCGCTTGCTCGTTCGTTATTTCAAACAACGCGTTTTTGGTTTACCCAGGGGGAGTTGAGTGCGGGAGGGAGAGTGAACGAAGCGCGCGCGAGATTTAATTATGCACGGGGAAATTTGCCGAGGTGCGCTGGATGCGCGATTTTCTTTGGAAGGAGCGTTGGGACGGGGAGTATAGTGTTTTAAAGATGGACGAAAGAGGGTAAGTGGGAGAACGACGGAATTGGGTGGTTAATTTTTCAGACGCGAACGTTTGGATATTGGAAGTAGGTTGATTGTTCTATAACGATTGGTATTATTTTACGATTAAGTTTAAGTGATTGCGAGAGGGTAGCATATATTACAATTGTAATATAATTATGTGGAAAGTAAATTATAGATATTACATTTATCTTGAGTAAATATACGCTGTTATTGTAATGAAGTTCGTAAAAGCATGTGTTGTAAATTAATATTTGTCGAGAGAACGAGAAACGAAAGTAGAATTTGCATATCAATTTAAACTAAAACTATACCCGCATTTCGAATTAATTGAATTTACTTTATACACATCGCGTATATAAGAGTTTGGATAACATAAAGTACGCGATGGTTGGAGTAATAGTTGTATACGCAGAGATTAATGAGAACTAATTTCATCTTATTACTTCACAGTTGAATAAAAAAAAATGATTTTTTATCAACCTTAACTACGTTATTTATTTACAAATAAAAGAAATTCCTTTGAAGATACCATTGCCATGTACAACAATAAAACTTCATTATAAAATATCGAGACCAACCAGCCACATCGACGATTTCCGCAAAGAAAAAAAAACACACACAAGGCGTGAAATCCGCGTTCTCTCTCTCGCGCACTTTCACCCTCTTACCACGATACACTACAGGTACTTATGGCGATCTCTCGCGTGCTTTGCTCTATGCAGAGCGTAACCAAGAACGCGCTCATCTCTCTCCTCGCGCGCGTGCGCCGAAACACTAGACGCGCAATCGTGCGGTCAGCCGCAAGATTCACTCCACAACCGTGACCACTTCTCTCGTCCTTGATGACGACGGAGCAGGAGGAGGATCGTTTTTAGTGTCGGTGGGAGGGGACCGGGTTGAGAAATTTATTTGCAACGGTGATAATTACAGTCGCTGGCTTTGCGGTAAGAGTATATACTGAGCGCGGGCGGGTGCACAACATGCCAATGACACTGCGCGAGCGCGGGTGACGGCTTTATCGGTGAAGGTTGCCAGATGGCGGCGGTGACGGTGGTGGTTGACGCTGCGTGATGTGTGGGTCGTGTGGTCTCGGTGTTACGTAATGATGGGAATATGCGCGTTTTTTTAGTATAGTTTGCGAGAGTTTTTGGTGAGGTGAGTACATAATCTGTTGGACGTATGGTTGGGTTTGGAAGAGAGATAATAATGGTAAAGGATAAGGTTATATGGAAATAAATGGTAATTCAGTGGTGAATTCATTGTTGGTAAATCATATTGATGTATGAATATGCTATACGGTATTGAGATTGCGTATGTTCAACGTATATACACACAAATGAGTTACTTTAGTAACCTACTTTCTTCTTCTTCTTCTCTAAAATTGTCGGGTTTCTTCTTAAACTTTCTAGTGATTATGAAAAAGGAACTAAATAATTAATTGGATCGATCGACGTCAGCCTGTGTGTATGTTATACTCACGCGAATCACGTGTAATCTCTCGTTACCCATCAATGTACTTTTGGGTTAACTCACCTGAAACAAAAGAGAAACATGATAATTAATAAGGGAAATTCTTTATAATTATGTAAACATTACTTTTAATAACAATATATGTATATTACAGTGAATGTTGTTATCAAATTTATCGCGAAAAATAACGGAAACCATAATAATTTAAACGAAAATCGTAAAAATTTATTCGGATCGATTTTAATATTCTGGATAATAATAATAATAATGGCTTCGAAAGAGCTTTTAGGTTTTCCGTACTTTTATGATACTTATTATAATACAAGCGAAATCCCACTCTCCAAACATATTAAATTAATTAATCTTAGTTGATTTGCATAATTAATTAATATTTTCATAAATTCGTGATCATTAATAATCGTACGAACGCCGAATGCTCAAATTCCATTTTCCTTCATTTATTTTACGACGCGCATTATAACGTGAATTAATGAGAAAAAACATTGTTAAGCTTTAATTATTCCATTAAATTATTGAATCGAACAAATAACAACATGTTTAAAAATTATTTTCAATAATTAACAGAATGTTAATTATCTATTATCATCCATAAGCAGCTTTTAATCTCGATAGTTTTTGCATGTAGGGTTCACAAAACCGATATATCAATATTATTTTATTTTCTTACAAAAGAAAAAAATAAACAAATATCAATTTTTTTTCAATCTTTTTCACATCAACACTAATCAAACTAATACTATGCCTTCGCTCAAAGTTCGACTTCACTATACGAAAACCTCGTCGGGTACATTAACGCGATCAACGTGAACAAATTGGCCGCAAGTGGAGAGCGCGAGAAAAAGGTCGACAGGGCCCTCATTGTCCCTGTCCTTTGGGAGAATCGGGTATTAAGGGGGGAAAACGAAAAAGGAAGAAATTTAAATGTCGTACGCCGGGACGAGGGTCGACTTTTTGCGCGTCTCTGGAAAACTAACTTGCTCGTTCGGGAAAACTATATATGATGAAAAAGAGAGAGAGAGGGCTACGGGATTTTCTAGTCCATAGGTTTATAGATTTCCGCTGCGACGTGCACCACTCGAAACTCCTGCGGCGAGAGAGAGAAAGAGAGTTCGTATAGAATGCGCGTACCTACGACAGAACCTACCTACGTTGTCCAGTGAAATAACCATTTTTCGCTTGTCACAAATATTTAATTCAAAGTCACGACCGAATGATATATAAGAGTAAAAATAAACTTTCCACGTAAAGTGCCAAAGATATAACTCTGGTCATTAAACTCGGGACAAAGTTAATCAGCTTTTATAACACGCGCGGGGCACGAGCACTATATACTAATTTTTCATCGAAACGATACTAATTCAGTCATCGAGATGAAAAAAAGCAGCAGCAGTTGCAGCGACGCGACGCGTAAAGGTAAAAAAGCGCAGAAAAAGGATAATTGAGGTAATTAAGTACAGTCGCGAGGGCAGATAAACTTTTTATTATGGCACGAGCCACCGTTTTATTTTTATCCGCTCGATTTGTTTTATTTCGCTCGCGCGCGTCACACGCTCGACTGCTGTAGATAAATATCGGGGCAAATCTCGTTTATATCCCCTCTCTGGAGAGTATTGAGCTAGCGCGGACTCCCGCCCCGTTTTCTCGTCTGAACTTTTGCGTTTCCAAGAAGGATGAAGAAAAAAAGAATGACGAGAGAAATGAAGGAAATACGGCGAAATAAAGGATGAGCGGTAAGCTTAAGATCTACCGTTAAATATATTTTCTCGGTGTTATGTTTGGATTTTTGTTGCGAACGCTATATCGTTGATCATGTGCGCGATTGCGGTTTTATCACTCGCGATTTTTTTCGGGTGTAATATTGAATAGTTGATGATGGTTACAAGAAGTCGGTGATGAATTGTTTTTCTCACGTTTCGTTGAAAATTACTTTCACATAAAAACACTAAAAATATTAATGTATAATTTAATTATAAAATATACAAACAAGAATTGGAACATGTTCCTATAGAATGTGTTTTTAAATATGAACCATTGTTCTTTTGTGACGAATTGTAATGAAAATTAATCATGATTGTACATAAAATTTCAGAAAAAATGTGGCACAAAAGTTTATTAGTACTGAAGTCCGCTTTGCAAATAAGCAACAGCTTTAATCCTGCCGAATTTCGTCCACACACACACATACCCACCCACACTACTCATTCATCGTTCCCCCATAACTTTTGTTTCACCATAACGCTAAAATTCACGCGGAAAACTTGTTAAATGCATAAACATTTTGCGCCGAACAAAGTACACCGATAAAAGCATTATACCCTGCGCACGCCAGCATGGTATCCGTGTCGTCCCATTAAAAAGTCCGGTAGAGTGGGAGGGCACGACGAGGCGTAACCGTCGCTCTAAAACGCGTAATGAAAGCTGATGGGACGCACGCGAAAATTCTCCTTGCAAACTCGCGATTGACTGTAATCGAGTGAAAGAGAGTCGCCCGATTAACTTCGTTAAAGTTCCGAGCTCGCGCGCGTATTAAAACCATATCGGCGCGCTTTATTTACAATATCTCCCTTTGTATCCCCAGTTAGCTTTCAAACAATAAGCTCGGCTCTATACGCTCTACAAAAAAAAAAAAAATAATAATCCGCCACGCGAGATCGAACGGATATAACGAATAGTATTATTATCAATGGCGTTCTCTCTTTTTGCAGTTTTGCCCATTGAGGAGAGGAGAAAATCCGAGTGCTGAGGGAGGTCGCGCAGCGCCGAAGTTTCGGAAAATCATTCGGGAGAATGGAGAGAAAGAGAGAAAACGCGGCAGCTTTCCGACGAGATAACGAGCGATTGAGACGAAGATTGTTGCCGCAGCACACAGCTGCTGGTACATGGGTAAAGGGAAATCCACGAGAGTTTGCCTCGGGAGAGAGAGTAAGGAGTGTCTTGGGGAGCTTCTACACGGCTGTACGCGCGATGCTGATTGTTATGGGATAGCAAATGTAAACTGAATTCCCGAACTGCGCGCGGTATATAAGGGGAGAGAGAAAAAAGGAGGAAGTCGTTGTCGGCTGTTCCTCGATTTGCGTTTGCTCGTTATTTCGGCGTGGAACACGATGAGATGGTAATCGTCGCCTGTTTCCGCGCGCGCGCGAACTTTATAAATTTTCAGCATAATGCGCGCGGATTCGTTATGAAGTCCGCGGGGATTAAACTTAATGTATTTTGGTCTTTATTAAAGACGTTTATATAACTACGCGAATGCGCATTGTAGCATTGTAAATGGGGTAGATGGTAAAGGAAGCGAGATATACTTTGACTTCGTTCTCGTTTTTTATTATTATATATAGTTTTAAATTAAAAGGAATGGAATATTGATTTGTTCGAGTACGCCGGTGGTTGTAATAACAGAGCTTTTATATCAATAAACAATATTCGATACCTTTTTGTAGATGCAATATTAATATACTCACTAGCTATGAAATCCGAAGAATTTTATTTATTGTTCATTTATTTATTTATTACATTTATTCCCGGAGTAGCTAGGAAATACAATTTTAGTACAAGGGGAAACGTTTTCTTTTTAATTTTAATTTTTCTATAAGAAAATTTATTATTTTTACAGTAACGCTAGGAGTCCGGGAAATATTCGTAATGTGGAATTTCTACTTTCTAGAATAGTATATATCTTGTATGATTTTTGTAGCAGATTTTATTGTTTAAATAATTATTTTTAAGATTTTTGTATGGTAAATTTTCATGACTGCTAAAATAATATACCACAGTATGAGCTGCTACAACAATCATAATAATTAATATTTAAAAAAAAAAGATTAAGTACTAAAAATCACTTTTTCAAAATATTAACCAAACATTTTCCAACCGTTATTCATCAATACTCCAAACCTACTACTACCAAACGCTCATACAACTCGCTAATCACATAGCTTGAAAAAGAACACCGAAACAATCAGTCAATTCGCTTCGTTGTCTCCCTTGGGGCATCCAAAGCGCACACTCGTATCAAAAGAGAGACACGGAAACAAAGCGCCCCGTGTATATAGCCTGCGAGTGAGCCATCAAACGAAGCGCCCGGAAAACTCACTTAGCCGAGCCATTTATAATTATTCGCGATAACAAGTCACTCTCTCTCTCTCTCCTTCTCCCTCCCGCTGACAAAGTTTCGGCAGCTCTCTCGGCTATATACTCACGCACCGATTCATTTATCTTCTCTCTCGACGCGCATCGCAAAGTTCGCGAGAGTTCCACTTCGTTTCTTTTATTACCGGCAAAAGCCGGGGAGAGAGAGAGAGCGAGCGAGCTCTTGTTTCCACTTCTGCGCAAACATTTGAGCTTTTAATAAGGGAAGCCGCCACCGCCGCTCTCTTGTTTATGTAACCGCCGCCGCGCCGTTTTAAGTTCGCTTTTTATCACGAGCGCGCAAGTTTGTAGCGCGGAGAGAGACGAGGAAGTAGGTATATAACTGAAAAGTAAATCGTTTATGAAGTAATATATTGAGGGTTGCTGGTGGTGAAAGTTTCTAGGTATGTCTGTATATAGGTCGGTTGGCTTTTGTTTGAATATAAAGTCCGATTCGGGTTTCTGCGAGAATTTCATTTTGTAAATGAAAAAAAAAAAAAAAAATTGGAAAAATATTTTCTGCTAAATATGAATACGGATTGTTCGGTAAAAATAAAAGCTACAACGCTCTAAAAATATAGAACTTTGTATAGCTTTGTCTGTTTTTATGCAATTTTTTAAAATAAAATGTATACTGTTAAGCTAAAGCTATATACATTCGTATACGTTATTTACTGTCGTTATTTACTTTACGTTCTTCCACATTTCCGATCGAATGTGACAACAAACAGCGAATCAAAAGTAGAAAAAAAAGCGTAAACAAAAATAACCCCTACTACTTTTTTGCACTTTAATCAAGTAATTCTTACGCAACATTCAAAACACCGAGAGTAGACATCGCGAGACCAAAGAAGAAAACTCGAAAGCAACACACACTCGCGCCGTTTAATCCTCCCACCCATTGAATGGCATTAGCGCGCAGTCAGACCTCGTTTTTCCAATACCCAGCGGTATAAAAACCTCCTCTAATTATTAACCATGTCCCGCGCTTTTTTCTCGCCTACGTACTCTCGTGTACATACAAACACACGTACGATCCCGCGATTCCCTTTCTAAGCCGCGGCCGCCGCTAAAAAACAAACGATCCCACGATTTAGCGGCGGGGAAATTCGTCGGAGCACGCGCCGATGCTAATCAAATTTACGGTCCTCGCGCGCGTGCGCGCAGGGGGATTTGCAAACTCGTTTGCACACGTGCTCGCGAAAAAAGAGCCTCTCGCTCTCTCTCGGTGTTTTTTCCCGAAGAGAGAGAGAGAGGTACAAACACGAGGGGATTCGGCATTCCGCAATTACGAATACCTCCGACGCGCGCTGCGGACATTACAGCAGTGGACCGTTATCTCGGTTAAGCGATCGCCCTGGAAAGACGCGTACCTGTCATTTTTTTGTGTGTACGTGTGTGCTGCTGCGAAATCGCGCACGGACCGAGGATGTAGTTGAGAGGGAGAGGAGGAGAAAAGTAATGGCAAAAAAGTGCGCGCGGGAATGCGAGTAGTGCGGACTCGCGAGAGAGGCATTTAAAAGCAAAAGTTGACGGGTAATTTGGTGGAGTTGGGTAAAAATGTGTGCGCGGGGTTTCTTGCTTTGCAATAATGGGAGATAGTTGAGCGAACGATGCCTCGGGTAATATACAGTGTTTAAAGTTCTTGGAAAAAGGCTTGTTTTAGATATATTTTTATATATACGTTTTGAACGTGATGTAAAGTACAAAATTTTCATGCAGAATATAGGTCGTTGTTGTCCCGTTAGTTACAATTAGAAGGAAAAATATTAATGAGATCTAACGATAACTCTATTAGGAACTGTAACAGGGTATAAAGTTTGGTAATCCAGTGCCTTACTAAACTCAGCCTCGCCGTATCCTACTTACACGTGTGTGTGTGTATACGATATACGACACCTTTGTATTAGCTTAGTTTGGCGAACTTTAATCACACGTGTTTTTCTAAACATCTTTCGAGCTAATAGGCCAAACTTTGCTCACTAAAACTTTCCGTCTAATCCCCAAACAAATTCACCTACTTCAAAATTTTCAGAGTCGTTAGAATTGACGACGACGGTGTATAGTGCCATTATCAAGGAGGCAGTGTCGCGTGACGAATTCGAAGCACTCTCGAGATAATGAATACTAATACAATGTTGTCGTGAGGCTTTTAATTATTACACTATTATTTACGGTACCTTCTTATATTTACAGAATAAAATTCTACCCCACTATGTTTCTGTAACCGCTGTTTAAAGAGAAAAACTGCGTTCTTACAATCGCCACTAGTGCTACAATTCCACAAACGCGTATATCGGAAAAGCAGAGAAATGTAATTTTTCTATTTTCAGGTTGTTTGCTACTGACCACCTTAACGAATCCAATAATCGAAATATTTCCAAACATTCACTTATCCATATCCAACATACGCGCACCTTATATTCAATACCGCACTTTTCCTCATACAATCCTCACGCAGCCTACACCCACACGCATTAATGCGCGGGACACTACACGCATAACGCATGATGCCGCCATCCGCGCGTAATTACACAGCAGCAGCAGCGCGGGCGGCACTTAATTAATAGGACGTTAAACGCGCTGTAAGCTGCGCGTATACGCGTGCGCGCCGGCTTGTCGTCGTTGTATTAACGAAACACACGCGGCAACCGTCGTCATCATCGGTGATAGCGCGCCCTTCTCGCTCTCAATATGCAAATGCGCGCATACGCGGGCGATCCGATCGGCTGATCGCGCCTAACGACGCGTGGCCTCCTTTTTTCAGAATGGGAACGACGGTGGTGCGGGAATATAGCGAGGGAAAATGAAAATCCGGACGGAGTATGTGCTGGCGTAGGTGGTTGAATGCGTTGGTGGGGTGTGTTTAGTACGTCTATTAAGCTGGAAAAGCCACTTCATAAGCTCGGGATGAAAATAAGTTCTTATTTTGTCGCTAATTTGTTACGTCTACCCCCATTTTGTCGCTAATGCCGTTTTCGAGAAACAATGAACGGGATTGTCGGGAAAAGTCAGCGACAAACTGGCGACAAAATATCTAATTATGAGTTAATTGGTATTTTTAATTGATATTATTTTTACTTCTATGCGCATGGTTCGAGGTCGTTTTTTGGGACAACGGTCAACTTTTGGGTCATGGGATCTACGGTATCTTTGAGCGACAAATTAGCGACAAAATCTAGGTCAAACCCGGTGTCGTTATCGTCATTTGCTGAGAAGATACAACGTAGTGGCTTTTCCAGCTTAATATTACGCTAGAAAAGCCATTGATTCTCGGAACGGCTGGAGCGTCAAAATCGGGGCGTCAACAAATTAGCGACCAAATAAACACTTATTTTTAGCCCGTGCTTATGAAGTGGCTTTTCCAGCTTAAGGTGGCACCGGCGCGCTGGGCCGTATCTATGAGGGGCCTTTTAGGGTGCATTGAAGTTTTACTTTAATAATGGACAAAATTGCA
>UXGD01004580.1:0-16680 GCA_900474315.1 Torymus auratus | reverse complement strand
AATGAATAGTTGGTTTATACTATTTTAGTAGAGTATAATACTTGCAATTTGATAATACTGAGAAAAAAGTTTAGTAACAATTATTAATAGTTTCGTAAAATGTAGCATATTGTCTCGTAAAGCCGCCACAGACTGTCAACACCCTGGTACTTTTTGGGCCATTGTTGGGTCTTTACAGTCTGTGGTAGCTTTTTACTATTAATGTTCTGAATATGTACTGCTAAAATATTCAATACTCACTATTTAAATAGTGAACTTATAACTCCCGAAGTATATTCAGATTTAGAAAGTATAGTGTGTCACGTGCGTTGATTATACGGAATCTGAATTTGATGAGTGAGCGAGGAAGCGCGAAGTGTATTGGATTACAATATGAAGACGGTCAGATGTAATCGGGCACGTGGCGTTCGGTGGCTCAGTGGATAGAATACGAGTTTCCTAACTATATATATATATATATATAGCTCCGCAGTTCAAATATCATCTACCTACACTTTTTTATAAAACATGTTACACGTCCAGCAACACGACAGTTGTTAAAAATTCATCGGCTTACTATGTGAAAGTTATAAAAAAAGTATAAATTGAAAATCAACGTCTACCCGAACTCGGGTTATACTACTTCCATATATTTATTATACATTTTAATTTATCATTTTAATAAATGTTTCTCTTAGTAATCAATTTTTCAAGACGTCACATTTTTATTATAAACTTTAAATAAAAGCACAGGACGTCTTTTATATATAGGTTGCACTTTAAAAATTTAATAAGGTCGTCGTGAGCATTCTTCTCTTACACAAATTCAGGAAATTTGTTAAACCCAGGCATTTCCTTTTTAAATACACGGGTCTTACAAGATTACCTTCCTGACAACTTTTTTCCTCTACATATTCCGCATATAATAAGAAAAAAAAATCATCGACGAACCGCTCTCTTCCTTTCCCCCACCGAAGTAGAAAAAAGAACCGAATGAACTATAAAGAAAACGATATCAGATCTCGAGCAAATTATTCGCTTGTGTACAAACAGTCCTTTTTCCTCCCACCATCGTTCTTTCACCTTCCCTCTCAGCAGCCAACTTGATTCGCCGTAATAAGAATAAAGCCGGTGCGAGAGAGAGAGAGCGCGCGAGTGACTAAGGGCACCTCGCTCCCCCGGAGTGTATATACACACAAGAGCCGTGAACGAGAGGAGACCGAGAGAGAAAGAAAAAAAGGCGCCGGGAAAGAACGAAAACCAAACGAGAAAGAGAGAACGAGGGAGGTATAGCGTGCGAGCGAGCGAGCGGGAGGGATAATTGAATACAACTTGATCGAGCCGCGCGTTTCCACCCCATTAAATCGAGCTTAAACTCTCTCTCTCTTTCGCAGAGGGAGGGAAAGCCAACCGTTTCGTGCTATAGCGAGAGTGCTAGCGAGAGAAGAAAGGACGGATGAAAGCGCGCAGCGTATACGCGCGCGGGGTTAAGGAGCGCGAGCGCGCGCGGCTGGAAATGTTTACTGCTGCCCCAGCTGGAGGCCAATCAGTGCCCCCGCCCCCTCGTTTCCACCCCTCTCTTCGCTTTATACTGCAGCCCCACGCACTGTGTATACGTGTGTGTGTGCGGGCACGTTCGCGATAGCGGTAGTATAGTTATACAACCGGATTATTCCGGGCCCCGGTTATGGGCATAATTGAATTAACTCGCGCGAGATTTTCAAGGCGCGGCGGTGGTGGCATGCGACCTATTGGTTCTACTATATATATATGTATATAAGCACCGTAGCAGTAGCAGCAGGTAACTTATCGCGCGACGATTCCGCACAGTTTCGAACTTTCACCGACGCTGCCGACGCCGCTGCTATGGATGCCGGTGCTTCTTAATCTCGCGCGCGGAGCTTGCGGCGTTGAGTATAATGCATCGCTCCTGTGTTTTGATAGGGTTCGCGACGGCGGGGTTGAAAAGTTTGCTGTCTTGCGGTGTATATATGTATATATAGGTGCGCACGAGATTTTGCGATTGATTTTTAATGGATAGCTCTGCGCGTGAGGTTGAAAGGATTTTTTTTTTAATTTTGTATAATTCTGTTGTTTGCCTTTTTCTTTGTTTATTAAAGTTTAATAGATTTAATAATTTTTAATAAAAAAGATTAGCTTTTAGATTGATTAAAAAGGAAACAGAAGCGCGTGCGCGCGCGTTATTAAATTTTTTAATCGATAAATAATGAAAAAGTTTTACCGCGAATTCTTCACTCCAATATAACCGGATTTATTCTAGGAAATTATTTAGTAATAAACTCGGCATTATATTAGAAATGAATTGTAAATCATGAAGAATTCTCGGAATTTCATATGTATAGGAAAGAGAGGGAGAGAGTATCGTCATAATTAATTTAACACACAATATATGAAAACCATATATGAGAATCAGAGACGCGTACGGCGCGCACGAACTAGATTAGCAGTTAATGCCAGGAAAATACTCAATAAAGCGCCCGATTCACAATTTCGCGGAACGATTTCATTATAGCGTGCTGCTGTGCGTTGGTGGTATATACTATACTCACTTTAGCGGCGGCGACGATATTATTTTTCCGGATTTTTATTTTAGGCTTCCGCGCGGGGGGAAAATATTACCCCATTGACCCACATCCACAGGTTGCACGTAAGCATCGTAAATCGGCAGTTAGAATTAATAAATAAAAATCTATAGTCAATAATAAAAAAAAAAAAAGAAAAAAACGTTATATCGCGCAACTGTAAAACTTTATTCGTCCTTCGTTCTCGCTCTGTGCCGCGGGTGAGATAAAAAGCGCGAGGGTATTTAAAACAGACGTGAATTGGTATTTAATTAACTTATTTTCTCGCGCAGTTAATTGCCGACCATAAATTCCAAAGGCGAGTAGCTAGCGGAACAAATTGAGTTAAACCAGAGCGCTCCCAGTTCAAAGTTTACGCAGTTAACAAAGCGTTAATAAATGTATCCGCGCGGGTAGAAGCGAGCGAATCTTAAATCAAAATTCTCAGCGCTGAAATTGTTATTTTCACATTCGCGCCGCGCGAGAATTGATGGTTATTGTCATTTCTTTGTATTGCAGCTGTATCAAAACTAAGTTTTTTCATTAACGCGGAACCCGGGGTGATGTATGTTAATGCGCAGCAGATAAGTTTCTTTTACTTTCGGGGATTACCCGGCTCTACGTGCGACGCGCGGTCTTATTGTCTGTACGATTAATTCTTATGTTAACGTTGATCTACACCGGGAGAACGGAATACAGGTCATTTTACAGCGTCCAGATCTAGCGTTATATTGGTATAATTAAATTTTATAGCGTCGCTGTTATTATTTTATAGCTGCCTTTATACCGTAATTATATAGTTTAAAATACAGTAACAGAGTATATTGTACCTGAATAAAAAATATAAAAGTTACATCTAAATCTTAAAATAAAACCATATATAGTAACGCTTTTCTCGAAATATATAATTGTAAATAAACATTTAAAAATTCGTTCTCTATTCTACTAGAATAAACAATCAAAGAAAAAAAACGCCCAAAATTCAACCCCAACGAATTACTTCGTCAACCGCAACCCTGTTTCACTACGGTAGCCCTCAATTTAGCAGCAAAGCTATACCACAGCCGCATATCCCTCACCCACTCCTCTCTCTCTAACCCTCTCACGCATTATGCATCTTGCGATTCGGCAAGAAACCCGGACCGCATCCCCGTTCTCTGTACCCCTAGTATAAGCGAGCGAAGTGACGTCTGGCCCGGTCGGCGGCGCGTTATTACCGCTTAACCGATAATCAGAATGGACAAGTCAATATACCGAATCGATATCGGCGAACGGCAAGCCCATCAGGAACCGAGCGGTGCATCCGCCGCCGCCGCCGCGACGGCCTATAGCATTTAATCGCCGGCGTACACGTGTACCACGCGCAAGCTCACACACGTGTATGTATATGTATATAGGCACACCTATACGCTCTCGCGGGAAGAACAACGGGAGACGAGGCGGAACACGACGTGCTGTAGAGAAGCAGCGAGAGAGAGAGAGAGAGAGAGGGTGGATGGTATAGAGGTATATACACAGAGAGGAAGGTGGGGGAGAAGATTTCGGGGCACGCTGTAATCCGCAAGATTACTACGAGTAGCGGCTTAACGTCAAACGCCACACTGACACGCTGAAATCTGGTAATGCAGCTATCTCGTTACGCCGTAAAGTGAAAGTTTAATCCGGCCTCGGGATTTGACGCGGCTACCCCGCCGCCGTCTATTCTCTATCCTGTGCTCGCACCACACACACACGTCTATCTAACGCATATACTGCTGGACAGCCAGCGCTTGTTTGTCCTCCCCCTTGCGCTTTTACCAGCCGCCTGCAGCGGCGGACTTTGTGCGCAGTTCGAGTGTCGCTTGTTTGGCCGGGGATGAAAGAGCGCGAGCGCGATTTTTCCCTCCCACACGCGCGTTTTGCCGAGAGTCCTTTGTTTCGGCAGTGAGAGAGAGAGGCGAATTTCGCGCGCCTACGTCCGCAATTCGCTGAGTCGATTCGGAAGTTGATTTTTTTCCCTCTGCTCCTGTAGTAGCCGTTTGTGTTGTTCGCCGCGATTTCGAGAGGGAGCCCGGCAATTACGTTTCGTGTTTGAGCGAGGGATTGTTTTGTCGACGCGGTTCTGGAACTGATGGAAATTAAAACCGCGGAGAGAGGTTGAGAAGATGGGCAAAGTGGGTGGAGCTTTTTTGGGGAGAGTTACATTTTTGCGCGTACTTTTCCGAGTGTTGTGTGTTTGGTGAGAGGGGATGGGGAGGGTTTGTTTTGTTCGCGTGTGTAGTGGCCAGAGGTCGCGAGTTAATTATCTGATGCCGGACACAACGGGCCGGATTACACGAGCGCGAGGCGAGATAAAGGGGACGATTGTCGAGGCGTGTTCGCGCAGTGTGCGCCGGGAATTGAACTATCGCAGTGCCGTTGTGGGGAATTTTACGTATTTTTTTTCAAGTATTTTAAGCGTTATGCTGTTCGGGATTGGTGAAATTGAAGTTTTACAAATTAATTAAAAGTGTCAGATCGTATAAGTTTGCGGGGCGTCGTTTGGGATTGGGAAATTAAGCAATTAGTTGTAAAATAACGAGTTATGGTTTATTTACTTTTCCGGTGCCAATTTGATGAAGTAAAGAAAATTTTGATATTTGAGCAAGATAAATATACTATTTTCATTTATTTCATGTATACGTATATTACACAAGAATAATTTCACATGAGCGAATATTGAAATTATCAATTAATATGAGTATTGTGATGAATAGTGTATCTATAATTTTACAGAATCAACTTTAGGAAAGAGAAAAAAGTAACTTGAAGTTTCGTGGAATTCTAAAATAAGTTAAAAACTGAAGGCTTTCTTTATTTCCACCATGTCAACGCAAACAGCGTCTATTCGCTATGAGCATACCACGTGGCGACCCTACTTCGTAGGCTTTCTACTGAAACTTCATTTTTTTGTAAAAAGTACTGCCTTCGCAATTTTTACACCAAAATATCGAGTGTACAGTAGCCAAAACCTATGTTATTCTGATTTGAATGATGATTTTTTCACAAATAAGTTGGTGGCACCGATATCAACTGTATAAGGATCAACAGAGCATTCTTTAACCTATCAAAATATAAAAAAAAATTTGCCTAAAACTACTGCCTTCAACATTTTACAATCAAAAGCTCTCGTTTGCCAGGCGGTAATATTACCTATTTTCACTCTTATTTGCAAAAATATGGCCGTATTGTATCGTGGCACTGATTCGAAAGGGCTTACGTATTTTCAATAAGATTTCCAACCGAATAAATATTTTGTGCAAAAAGTACTCCCTTCAAAGTTTTCTTAAGAAAAGCTTCCAAACTCCCTCACTATCAACAAACAAAATCAACCCCATACAAATCCGTTCCCTTGCTTCTTCCTCCCTCCCCCATCCCTTTTAATTCCACCATGCCGTACACGCCACGGCGTCTGTAACTATCGGGGAATTTTTCAATCCCCGCACGCGAGAGAGAGAGAGAGGAGCACGCGTGCTCGTCTCAGTCTCTCGTGCAGCTCAGCGCTCGCTCGCTCCACAAGAGCAGCGGCAAAAAATCGAATCGGCGGAATTATGCTCGCGCGCGCTGCATTCCGCCGCGCCGCACTGCAAAGCCCGAGAGAGAGAGAGGAGAGAGAGAAAAAGGAAGTCAAGTTGGTTTTTCGACGGTGTGGCTTTTCACTTTCTTCCCTCCCGGCAGTGGCTGCGGGCGAGATCCTTGGTAATCCGCTTTGCAGCTAAGTCGGAAGTACGCGCCGCGGGGGGAAGAGAGACGCGGTGGTAAATCGAAGAGGAATAAGGAGAAGAAGGAGGAGGTGGAGGGAGGAAAAAAGAGTTGAGAGTAGGGTGGGACGGGAGAGAAGAGCGACGAGTAGCTTTGTACATAAGGGAGAGATCGCGCGGCGAGAGGGCGAAATACGAGCGCCGGGGGTGTAGTGCGGGACGAGGGTGGGCTTTGGGCCGCCGCAGTCTTCAGTTCAATTGTAAATTTATTTATTAAATTTCGGATCAGGAGTGATAGGCTTTTTTTTCGTTGGATTCGGGTATTATGAAAACGACATTGAGAAAAAACATTGTTTAATCATTTTATACCTTCGAATAATTATTCTTGTACCCCGAAATAGTACAATAACACACACGAATATTAGTCAAAAAGTACATCCATACACACATTACTTAATCTGAGAAATTCACCACAGTAGTCACGTTTTATCGTACCAATTACACCCACGAATAATTTAACCAAACCTGCAATGTCTCCCCCATCAAAATTCTCCACCACTGACCATTACACGCACCCACCCACTATTCCTTGCTCTCGCGTTCTACCATACCCCTGCACTCTTTCCCGCAGTCTCGTACTACACACCACTTCTGCACGCTGGCCTCCAAGGCAATAAAGACACACACATATACACTCCTCCCATCCATTAAGCGGTCGCGCGAGCGAGATAGAAGGACTCTCCTCGTGGCCTTAACTGGAGGCGACTCGTGTATCGCCTCCTCCTCCCCCTCTTGGCTGCTGCTGCACTATATAGCGGCTGACGTCTACCCCCTACGCGCACACCCGTTCAGACTATAGGGCTGCAGAGGGATTAGGCTGGGCCGTGGGAGGAGGAGGAGGAGGAGGGCTTTACTGCGGATCGCAGTGGTTCGAAGACGCAGCAGAGGCTCCCGGTGGGCGGAGGTGAACTAAAACTACGATAAGGAGCAGCAAGCGCTGCGAAAGATCACGGGGTTGAGGGAGAGAGAGAGGATGGAATTAGAATTAGTAAGGGTAGGGGGAGGGAGGAATGAGATTTTGTTTGGTGAATCTATTAGAGTGGATTAAAGGCCGGATGTGAGGCGCGTATGCAAGTGCGATTCTGAAAGGGACGTCGGGGATGTACGGATCGATTGATTGTGTTGTAATGGTGATGGTGTCGTTCGTTATATTCTTATTGGTATTTAGTTTTCTATTTAATGAATTTGGTATACGCTGTGGAGAAAGGGTTACAAAAATATTTTGATAAAGTCGTCGATGAAAACTATCGTTTTAAATTAGATTCTGGTAATTAGGTTTTATGATTCCATTAAACGTAATTAATACATTAACTATTTTTAAATCTGTCACAACATAAGAAATAATTACGATTATTCAAACCCACAAAATAAACCTATATATTGATTATTAATCAATCTATAATACGTCTGGTCACAGATTACCTTTCGCAATATACCTATACGCAACGACGAAGTAAGATAGCGGGTATCGGAGATACAAGAAACGAAGCAATCACGATAATTGACGTAAATTTCCGAGTGTCTTGTCACCGTCAGCCATTATGCAAAGGCGAATCCCCCATGGGACATTAGGGATCTCTGACCTCCCTCACGAGAGGGAGACCTCAAGCCAGGATGACCCCCGCGCGCGGTTTATGGGAAGCAGCTAGCCGCGTATCGGAATTTTGATCGTGAAATCGTCAATGACGATTAGTCGAGCGTGTCTATCAATCGTGACGGTCGGGAGAATGTTGTACGGCTGTCTGACTTGATGTTGATCAGTATTACTGGAATTTTTAAGTAGGGGTGATGCGGAGGTTGATGATGAATTTTGGTGAGCACTTTGAATGAGTGAGGCTTTTTTGAAGGAGATAGAGGAAATAGTTGAGGTAGAAATAGTAATAATAACAATTAAAGGTCTAACAAGAAACGAGTATCTATAATAAGTGTATAAAAGATCGAAAGAACGCTCAAGTTGGAGAAAGAAGATCGGGGATTAAGAGGGAGCCCGAAATGGGGCAAAGTGAATAAGAAGGAGAGAGTAAAGAACAGTATAATGGAGAGAGGGGGAACAAGCAAGAGCAAGAGAGAGAGAGTTCTTGGGCAGCGCTCAGCCGAGATTAGCTTAGTTACAGATAAACGTCGAGTCTCGTAGTCTAGTTTCCGAACGCTATCCCGCAATTCCGTGGCAGATGCGCGAAATTGAGTCGTCGCCTTTCCCCTCTCTCCTCTATACCTACCTCTTCCGCCTTGCTACATATATACATACACATGCATATACATAGACAGACAGTCAGACAGACAGGCAGAGAGGAAGTGGAGAGACTCCGCAGACTTAGCGTTGGCACGAGAAGCGATCCTCTCTCAGCTCGCTGCTCATTTCACTTCTCGGCAACTTCGTCGGCGCGCGAGTTCCCTCGTACATGCACTCCTGCAGCGAAAAATCTTTAAGCGCACTTTGCATATAGTTATAGTGTGTAATATTCCCTAAACTTGCGATTAAAAAGGTAAGTTGGCGTATTATGGTACGTTTGCACGTATCTCTTGGTGGCATTATTGCGGAGCAAATTTACGAGAACTTACGAGGATTAAGCGATTCCTTAAACAGAGCGTCTTCGAGTCTCTCTCACTCTCAGCTATACGTGTGCACCCCCTTTGATTGCTGTTCCGTAATATTACGCGACCGCGTGCCGACTCAAGTAGAGTTGCGTCGTCGAGGAGGAGGAGTGTCGTCATCGTCGTGTACGTGTGTGGGTGTCTCGGTCGGTCCCCTCTGCACTCCGAGATGAAGTGTTGCGCAACTGTATATATATACACACTAACGTGTCCGCGACACTTCGAATTGATCACATGGGTGTGCGCGCGCGCGGCTGGAGAGCTGCGCTATTCGCTCGTAAAAGATTTATTTTCGCCGCGTTGTTAAATGTTTATGATGGGGGAGAACGAAGAGGGGAAACAGAGAGAGATTTGTGATGATTTTATTGAGAAGGGACTTTTTTCTGCAAGGGTGGCGGTATTGATGGGCGGTTGAGTGGTGGGTCGTGTCGAGGGTGGCGTTATTGTTTTGTAATTTTTAGGGAGCGAGGCTCTTTCTCGTACTCTATACTTTAGCTTTTTGGTGCGGGTCGTCGGTGCTCTACTTAGCTGTGGGTGAGAGGTTTTTGCGGATTTAGCTGTCGCGAGTGGCAGTTGTAACACAAAAAGTTTCTTCCAAACTATACGTAATTTCGGAAAAATGTTTAAAAGAGTATATAAGTTGCACGAATATTATAATTTTTTAAATGATTATGAAACTTTTATTTTTATTATACCGTATAATTAATTATAAAATTTTAAAAACACTTTTTACGGGATAATAACAGAGGGATTAAACTTATTACGCATGTCTACACAAACCAGCCCATCTCCCTTCTCAAAATTAAAACCGCCCAGATAAGTACGATAACAACGTCGCGACAGCCATCCCAACTCCCCAACTAATTCATACACAAAAGTCGAGCTATTCGCGTCGTCCTCTCTCCTCACACCATCGGCCTCTAACGAACGACTGGATAATACCAGTAATCCCGATAACGAACGCGCTTTCTTTCCGCTAAAGAGCCTGCGCGAGCACGTGTCTCTCTCAATTTAACCATCCCCCACCTCTCCTCGTGGAGTTGGCGGCAAAGTTTCGCTGATCGCGCGCGTCCGAGAGAGAGAGAGAGAGAGAGAGAGAGAGCGAGAGAGAGAGAGAGAGAGAGAGAGAGAGAGAGGGAGAGAGAGAGAGCGAGCGATTAGAGCGGGAAACAAGTTGTTATCGACTTCCAAAAGCTTTCCGTCCGTTACCGGGTTTGACCGGATGACTTGCCACGCGCGCGTTTGTTTGTGTGTTCTGGAATGGAGGAGTTATTGGGCATTTTTCTGGGGGAAGAGGTTTGTTACGTTGCGGTTTG
This sequence comes from Torymus auratus, assembly GCA_900474315.1. NCBI lineage: Eukaryota > Metazoa > Arthropoda > Insecta > Hymenoptera > Torymidae > Torymus > Torymus auratus. The sequence goes on along the minus strand of UXGD01004580.1, from coordinate 6,429 downwards.
GGTTTCGGTAATTAATCGAGCGGGGTCAGGGGTGGTTGTTGTAGGGTTGCAGGCCTGGATCGAATTGGATATGGGTAAGTGGGTGGATGATGTCAAGGGGTGGAGAGAGGAAGCTGGATGAATGAGATAGGACGGAGCTGGAGGTTAAATCAGTGGAGGAGATGTGTAGTTGGTCAGACGTGTAATTAACTTGTTAGAGATTTAATTTGGCTTATCTCTTGGGTTCTCAAAGCATTCTTAATTGTTTGTGATGATTAAAGTTCATTTAAGTGTGTGATAAATAGGATCATTACTTTTTATCTTGTATGATAAGGATTTCTCGATAGATACACGTCAGAAGATAGTATGATGACTTATGCTAGGGCTGCACGAGAGCGAGACGATACAATATTTCTGTAATTATTGTCTCGCTCTCGCAAATTCTTGAAAATTTCTCTCTTGTCTTGGTCTTTTCTTGTTTATTGAATTATGATGATTTCCATAAATTATTACGATTTGAAAATATTAAGTTATTTTCAAGACAAGACAAAGATATTTTACATTCTTGACACCATAATCTTGATATTGTATCGAAACCTGTATATAAATATCGTATTGATTATTGTCTTGAATATTGACTCAAGAAAATACAATATCAGGATTAATCTTGCAATATCTATAAACCAAGTGAACTACACATGCGCTCAAAGAGACCAGCGATATTTTATGCTGATTACTTTTTATTTCACCATTTCTGATGATGATGCAGCACAAAATAAAATAAACATAAATTTGAATCATTGTGTTTCTATTAGTTTTGTATTAAATAAATTATGCCTAAATAATTATAAAATCGATTACATTACTTATAGGAACCATTGTGATACTGTATCTGGCATGCTAAATATAAAAACTCAAAATACGAACTAACAATATAAAAAGTGTAGAAAAGTATACCTAGAAATATATTTGTAATCCTATACAAAAAAGAGATGGACTTGAGATTGACACCTCTAATGATTGTGATTGGTTTGATTTGAAATGGACATGTAAAATTTGATTGGCCCACGCAGAGCGCGCATTGACACAACTAGTATAATAATACGGGCAAACATTTGCCTGAAATAAGTAAAGCTCTTACTGTGCACAACAGTATCCATAATATCTCAACTTTTAATAATACTGCTATAAGAAGGAAGCGTAAAAATCTTTTAACGAATTAATAAATTCAACGGTATGTTTATTTTGTTGTATTTTTATCTTTTGTAGGAATATTACTCTTTGTAACTTTATCACTATTGGATATTATTTCTGTAAATTATCTGATGAACGAATAAATAAATGCATAAATAAATGTATTTATATTTACACGGTTTATCAATTTCGTACGATCAAATACCCACATAAATCATATTTCAAATTTGATCGTTAAATTCAATATTACACCAGAACCGTTTTACGAGAAATTAATTTTCATTCTTGTGCTCTTCCAACAAGTATTCTGCTTATATTCGGAAAGTATACATACCAACAATAACTTACCGACCGACACAGCAGTACCGTTTTCCCAACTTCCACCATTACACCAGAAATAAACTAAATCAAACCGGATCAAACACAGATCCTACCTATTTTTAGCTCCCCCTCCCTACAAAAAAAGCAAAGTCGTCAGCATAATGCTAAATTTACGCATTCTCCACACTAAACAAAAAAACTTCTCAATCCTTTCCAAATCCTTTATATATGCACACTCGCCTAATCTGCCCAACTGAATTTCCCCTATCACCGATTCACTCTCTCTCTCTACCAAACGCCGATCAAAAACTCTGCAGAACCTCGCCCACTACATACATCACCACGTGAAAAAAGGAGCAAGAAAAAAAGAAAATCCTATAATTCGCATATTTTTACACACGAGAGCGCCGCGGCTCCATTCCTCAGGGAGATTTTCGCCGCGTCATGGCTCGCTCCACTTTAAACCGAAATCCACGCGCGCGACATTAAGACAGAGGTGGGGGGGTGGGCGTGAATTAAAGCGCACTCGCGAGCACATTCTTACGCGTCGATCGCACACAGCACGCGCAGAACCGCTGACTTTTCTGCCTTTCTCTCTCCCGAAACCGAGAAGGGTGCTGCTGCGCGGCACGCGACAAACGATTAATCACAAAGAAATCGAACGCTCTCGGGCCGTTGTGCCTAATCAGTCGCTGCTGCCGCCGCCGCCGCCGCGCTCGACCATAAGAACTCGAGAATTGGCTATCGAACGGAATTTCCTCCTTACCCGTACGTGTGTGTGTGTGTACGTATATACACAAAGCGTGTGCGCGTGTTCATAGAAGGTACAGGGGAAAGGGAGGCTGCCCTCCTGACGTTGAAAGATGGTAGCGTTCCTTCTCTCTCTCTCGCGAGAGCGCGCGTGGGGCATGATATAGCACCATCCGAACGCGCTGATAGATCCAATTTACAGGGCTCGTCTCGCGCGGCGCTGCTGCTGCTGCTGTGTGGGTGGCTGGGTATACACGCCGGAACACAATTTTTAACTCGGCCGAGAGCCTGCAACGGAAATGTGCTACGCGCTGGAAAAGCCAGCGCCAGTAGTGCACCGAGCGTGTTCAGTGTGAGTGGGTTAGCGTGTATGTGTGCTCGTAGCGCGACGCTAAACTTTTGAGGGATTATCGTAGTTTATTTTGAATCGTGTCGCTGCGCGTGGACTGGTTGTTATTATTTTTTCTTTTTCTTTGTTTTTTTTTCTTTAAGCGGTGGTAAGTTGCCACGAGTACGTTGGTTCTTTGTTTTGCGGGGATACGGATCGGTGGGGCGATTTTCGAGGTTTGATGAGGCGACTGGTAAAGCGACGATGAAAAGTGTGCTACTGATGCTTTTGCCCACCTGTGGTTTATTGTCGGGAGAATGGGCCGGGAAGGATTAAAAGTATCGAGTTCGCTGTATTGAAAGTTAATAGCGTACACTTCGATTATCAAACCGTTAATTTCTATTAAAAAATAAAACGATAAAAAAAAAAGAATCGCCGAATTATATTACGTTCTCGCGGGTAAGAATTTACTGATAAATGCGATCATTAATTACGAGGCTTTCGCCATGTACGATATTTTCTTTTCTACGGTTACGTGTGTATACGCGTATACGGCACGCCTCAATTATGCGTTATTATTGAACATATCAGATATTTAAATTTCCATGTGTAATATTATACACATAGCGGAAAAATTAATAAAATTACTCAAGGGCTCTGGCCGCGAATTTAATCAAATACCGGCGAATCGATGAAACATAATTTTCGTATATATTCGGGAATAAAAAAAAGAACCGCCATCCCAGGAATTTCAATTTAATTACACAAGAGAATGTATATTATATATCAATGCGTGGATTATCCGGGATCGGTAAAATCGCTGCTATACACTTTGGCATTTAAAAAGTAAAAATGCTCAATTACTTGAAATCATAATAGGGCGGTCCGGGAAAGGCAGAGGGTCAGGCCGCTGTGGAACGAATCAATTTTATATAGCTGGAGGAATTTCTGCTGGGAGCAGTAGCGTCGATATATTACGTAGCGAATTGACAAAGTCGATTTCTGGATAGTTGTCGGGGAATGGAGTTTATCAGAATCGATGCTCGGTTTGTCAATTTCAGAGACTTGCGGGGAAAAGAGATTTTGAAAATTTACAGATTTCTATCATTTATCGGTCGATTGTGGTCGTTTCGTTTCTGAATGGGTTATTTATTGCGAGTTACATGAACTAGCTAATCAATGAAGGAACGTGAAAAGTTCGTTACGGTAAGTAAAAATCTTAAATTATAATACATTTACAAAGAATTATATAATAACACATACATTTACAAATACTATATATGTAATACATTGCATAAAGTAGAGATCAATCTCTATCCTTTTCCACACACACACACTACAAGCAAAACTACCCGACGATAATCTCGTCAAAAACAAACCAAAAACACTGACATCGAGTCTCCACCGAAACTCACCATCACCAGCAACTACTACCACCAGCCTCGACTCTCCATAACTCAAGTTTGCATAATACGCACTCGATCAAGCGGAAAGGGCATATCGCAGTCGCTCATCCTCGTACTCCTCCCCCGCTTTCTCTCCCTCTCTTATCGCTCTCGAACTCGCGTCAACCGCGAAAGTCGCCCCCGCTTGACGTATTGGCCGCGGCGGAGGCGGGGGTGGTGGCGATCGAATATCGATTAGACCCTCCCCTCCTCTCTCACGTTCACTACTCGACTAGCGCTAATTACCAAGGCGACAGGCCATTGCGGTCGCCCGCGCGCGCTCTCTCTCTCCTTCCCGGAACGATTATGTCTCGAGTGTCAAGGGATCGAGAGAGAGGGATAGATAGATGGGGGAGGAGTGGCCGGAAAGGGAAGAGAGAGAGTTGTAAGGAGCCCCTGAGGTTATGGGGTTTTATTCGCGCGTGTCCGCTGCCGCCGGCAGCGTGATTTGACGAAGGGGGAGCTGTAGTGCCCGCGATGACGAGGGGAGAAAAGTGTTTGTTGATGATGGGATTTTTCTTTTTTTATGGAGCGGGGGGAGTTAGAGCGCTGGCATATTGTTTCAGATGGGGGACACATACGCGCGCGGTGGTTTATTATTCCGGAGGGGTTGGAGAGAGAGAGAGTGAGAGTCAATGTGGGCGGTGATGAGTTTATATGGTGATATAATTTGACAAATTCATATTGGGTTTTTGGCTAGTTAAGCGGTAGTAAGCGGTGTTTTTTAATAAATATTATGTTGTTATATAACGGGAAAAACATTAATGATGTGAAAAAAGAAAGAGAACTGTGTAAATTAAGGCAAATGTAAATGTTTAATGTTTGTTCATATACACGGTTTATTTGCAGGGATGAAATGATTGGAATCGATGATTAAATGTTTTCTATTTGCGATGGAGAATTGCTCGAGAGCTGTTTCGTGGAAGGAATGGTTGTGAAAAAAATTTGATAAAAACTATTAAATTATAATGGAACGATTGAATTAAAGATACACTACAAAAGTGCTTTTTCTCGGAAACGAAAGTATGTTCAACTCTTTATTTACTAGGAATATCAAAGGCAACATATAGTCGTGTCACTGCAATCTTAACTTTCTCTCTCTCGAGATATGACAGCGGGACTCTTGTAAACTGGGATCCACGCCAAAATTTTTCAAAAAGTTAATTTTTTACGGGAAATTCTTATAAAGAAGTCGAAAGTGGGTTATAATTTTTGTCCATTCTCGAAAAAGAAAGAGAAAACTGCAAAATGATTTCGAATGAAAAAGCATTCTCGAAAACGACCGGAAAGTGGGTCGAATTGAAACAAATTTTCCGTCCTTCTACACCGAGCACAATATAATAATAGCACTGTTTTAAACGTTATATAAGTTAAAGTTCACTGCTTGAAAACAAGCTGCAAATGAACAAATCACAATTTTCCCAGTAATTTAATTCAATCACAAAAAGAAAAGTCGCTAAAGAATACGAATAAACCCGGGGTTTTCTCTCCAAAAGCAAAGCTCGAATCGAGTATGTTTACAATTCAATAAAATACTTCCCCCCGAAATCGCCTTCCCCCGGCTAAAAATAAAATCCTCTCCTAAAACTGCGCAAAGAGCGAGATTAAAGTATACCGAAGCTCGGGCCGAATATATCCGGCGCACTCTTTACAACACTATACACACCGGAAAACTTTCTCCTCCTCCCTCGCAATCGCGCACACACAGCACTCTAGCCCACGGTTATGCAATGTTTTTCGCCCGCTTATTACACACTCCACCCTCTCTACATTCTCTCTCTCCCCTAGCGTGTTTCCGAGAGAAAGAAAAGCTCGCGCGCGAGAAAAAGCCCCCTTTTCCCCCCGGACAATCGTATCTCTCTTACGCGGAAGCGCCTTTGAGAACGAGCTTTCCGCATGACTAATTCGGCCGAACGGCTAACGAAAAGATATCGGCGCGCCCTAGATATATAGTATAAAAGGGAGAGAGAGAGGCGGGCACAGGCGTCGCTGGAATACCTACTCCTTCCGAGCGATTGTACAGGAGTGTGTTTTTGAGAGAAAGGAGGCGCGCGCCCGCGTGTGTGTCTTTTGAGAGGTACACTCGAGATGTATAGAAGGGATAGGATGCTATGTAGGATCCGAGATTGAGGGGAAAGAGAGAGAGAGACTCAAATTTAAATCGAAAAATTCTCTTATTTTGGAGCGAGCGAGCGATTTATTGGGGAAGGGAGATATATACGTTATAGGTGGGAAGAGAGAGAAAGAGAGACAGTGGTTAGGGTGGCTTTTTTTTAGGGGAGTCTGACTTTTTCAAGTATTTTTCGATTATTTTCGTCGTGGCGGGGACGTTCAAGCATTTCAATTTGGAGCGTACGCTTTACTGTCGTGATTGACTGAATATGTTACTTATTTAATCTGAACGTATAATTT
>UXGD01004579.1:0-16681 GCA_900474315.1 Torymus auratus | reverse complement strand
TATTTTCAAGACAAAACAAGATTCTTTACATTCTTGACACCACAATCTTGATATTGTATCGAAAACTGTATATAAATGTTGTATTGTTATTGTCTTGAATATTGAGCCAGGACAGTACAATATCAAGATTAATCTTTAGTGTAGCATATTTAAATTATTAAGATCTAGTTGATGTATTTCTTTCCCCTTCTCTATTCTACGTTCTGAATGCTTCAAAGGGATTCTACTTTCAGCCCTAATTCGATAATTCACGATCAATGCGTACTTTATTTGGATAATTATAAGAAAGTTTAAATTGACGTATAGATTAAAAACCTATTTTCATCATATACTATAGGATCACGCATACCTAATAGTAAAATAAAAATAAAAGCATCTATAATTTTAATAAAATGAAATTCAAATTTATAACTTAATTTTACAAGGAAGGGTATAATAATATCCCATACCTTATTCATAAAGCTACATTAATATCTTATCTATGGGATCTCGAAATATCTCGAAAAAATGCGACCTCCAATTATGCATAAAAGCAAAATCCCGCCGCTCTTAAAAAAAATTTGTCAACCCACCACATAAAAATCACTACGATCTCGCATAATTTTTCAAAACCGTCGTCTCTCCCTCGCAGCGATCGCACGCAATTACCGATAACCGCCGCGACGTCATTATGCGTCATTATATTATAATTCAAAATAAGCGCGCGCGAAGAGAACGACGAGAACGTCGATCATAGATCACGCGGTATAGATATTGGCGACAAGTGGCAACGCATTTAGTCGCCCGTCGTCGCCGCCGCATCACACGTGTGGTCGCGTTCGCCGAGGACGGCTGAAAAAAACTGGTCACGTTTCCGGTTCGGCATTTTAATCGGCCGCAAAGTGGAGAGAGAGGCAGCAGCAGTGGCATCCCTATCGTCCTCGTCGATCTCGCACGCGCGGCTTCTTTCGAGTCTCTCGGCGGCGTGCGGCTTATCGATGATGCGTCGATAAGGCGCCTCCTTGAGGACAGGATTGCCACTTACGTGATTTCCAGCCAATAATCTTTATCTTAATCAAATTAAGCCCAATTAACGTGCTTGTACACCATGTTTTACAATGAGGCTCTCGATTATTCAGAACGCGTATGCAGCGAAGGAGAGGGACTTTTTTCTCGCGCTTGTATATATGCGCATGGACGCGAGCTGGCCTGTTGACAACGGGTTATTGATAAAAATTTGAAAAATGACTAGAGATAGTATATGCATTCATGCGTGTAATCTGAATAAACTTGATGATAGACAATATATGAAATCGTTTAAATTAATCAATACTGAATCTATTAATCTGTGGGAAATTTATACTCCCTTTCTTTATTAACAATAACTTTCCGTAAAATTAATAGCTGTTTTTACCAGCTCATCATCGTATTTTTATTACAAATAACTTCAGATTATTTAAACCAAGAAATGAATTAAAGGTAAAAATTGTCTTTGTCTCGTAGTCTAAAAATCCCTAACAAATAGATCAACTTCACTCTTAAAATTCCAACGAGACCTCACAGTCCTTAATCAATCTCGTACATTGAAATAACCCTTAAACGATCAGCGCCGTTATTGAATCTGCCAACGTTGAAAGCCACACCACATCACCTCGTCCTAATAAAAAAGCAAGATCCAATAAGAGACCAACAATTGCCCTTCCATTAGACAATTAAGATTTATTCGATCTCGGCACAACGAGTGACTTGCGCTACCATTATCATCCATAACGCCGAGGCTCCAAGCCCATCCGCGAACACGCAGCAACAACAACAATACGAGCAACATCAGCGAGCTCACCTCGCACGCTTAAAAGTGATTTAAATCCAGTGAGCTCGCGGGGCTCTCGCTTATATTTATCATCGCATTTGTCGATCGCTCGCTGCGCGCGCGCATGCGCCGATATAATGCACTTGCCGATCGCGCTGTTCGCGCGCGCGAACTCCCCCCTGCATGCGCACGCCGATCGGGAAACGGGATAACCGTTCCACCTACGACTTTCCAATACGCGAGCGAGAGAGAGAGACCCAATCTGCACTTAATCATGTTTCGAACGCGCGCGCTTGCACAGACTCGGACGATTAATCGATCGCGTTAATAGATAGAGAAATCGTGGGAATCGTTAAGTATCGCGCCATATAGCTAGCCTGCCCGCGAATGGGGCGGCCGCGAGGTTTTTGCGCGAGTGTGGGTATATACGTGGGGAGATCTGTTGGCGACTATACGAAAGGGGTTTATAAGAACACGAGTGTCGATTAGAGTCCGCGATTGTAACGCGCCGAGAAATGGCCTTAACGCCCGAGGGTAGCTAAGTGTTAATTAAGACGTTAAAAATGGCCGGCCGCGGTTATGTGTGTGTATGTGAGTGCATGTATGTGTTATATACGCGATCGATATTGTTTTGCCTTTATCGTAATAATTATTTTCCTACAAATGAGCTGTACGGAAAGTTATTTTGATTAATCAGGGAATAATGCAGGCTTGCTAGACTTAAGTGGATGGTAATTATTCGATTGAAGTATTGCAGGTTATACAGCGTTGGATATTTGTAACATCTAATCGGCTGTTTTTACCTCGAATCGTGTAAAATTTTCATCTACCCAGGCAACAAAAATGTTTTACCAATTTAAGATTATTACAAAGTATCTGTGTTAATTTAAATTGTGCGTTAATTTCTTATCAAGCGTTCTCACATGTAAGTTTAATTACGAAGAGTATAACTCATGCAAGTGCATAATCTTTCTTATATATAATTATTACCTTTCTGAAAAACAAATACTTTGTTAAGCAACCCACGTAGTTAAGTATTTGTACGCACTGATTGCTCAATTGCAACTACACTTGAACTCGCTTGAAATTCTTCGCGTCCACTAAACAAATACAAGCTTACATACAGGTTACGCATTTTACCATATTTTACATTATATTTAACCTCTTTCATACTCTATACAGGGAAAAAGAAGCGTAACCGATCTCAATTAAAATCCAGCATGAAAAACGTGACACCCGTGTACGCGTGATTTAGCAGAGGAAGTGCTGTTGGCACGGGGGGGAACTATACGCGCAGGGTTGATGAGTCCGAAAGCGGCTTCAGCAGCGAGAGAGAGAGAGAGAAAGAAAGGGATAGTCCCGCGCACCGAGCGAACATCTGCGCCCTTAATTATTTTACAGATTTAGTAGATCGTTATGGCTTGTAAAATTACTACCAATTTCACGCCCCTAAACTTATTTTATCGTCCGCGAGCGAGCTCGCGTTAAGCCGGGTTCCGCTGCTGCTTCTGCTGATGCTGCTGCTACTCCCGCGCGGTACACGTTCTCTTTCTTTCTCTCTTGCGGACCTGCCTATCGGCGCATCATCGCAGCAGAGAGAAAGAGAGCGAGCGGGAGAGGATATTGGACATCCCTTACCAAAGTAATGACCCATTGTTTATGGCTGCAGGTCTCTTGCGATGAGCACGCGATGATTCTTTTTTCGGCTTTGCGGGCGTGCGCGCGTGTGCGAGCAAGGAAAAAGAGTATTTTTCAATGAGGCCGGCAGCGATACTGCAAAAGGCCTCTTGACGTATAGTGTTACGTACTTAAAGGCCCCCGATGGGGTTATACGCGCTGACGCGACAGTCGGGAATGTCTTTTAATTATTTCTTAATGCAACGTTTAGCATTGTTATTTATGGTGACTACATCTATCGATTAACTTCACTTGAATTATTGTTGTAATTGTATTACTACCATCTAAAACAATATTTCGATCTGATATATAAAAAGGCATGACTGCTTACAAATCGTATGTGTGTATATTGAAAAGCATATATGGAGCTATAAACAGTAGTTAGGTGTGTCTCGCATTCAATGCACAATGTAGTTTCAGCTACGATATTCTTCCAACTCGTAAACACTAAATTTCACGTGAACGTTTTTAAATATAGCGTGGATTTGTATTACACTCCCATACCACGTTGATATTTATTCTCACATATGCACGCGCAACAACAACAACTGTGTTAACGCTAATACTATAAACACGAGAAATCACTCAACTTTACGACGATCGTTCGCTATTAATTAACATTGCGCAAAATTCTTAGCTCTTACAAAACCGAGGAATAACAAAGTCCCATGTGTGTAAGCGGCCCATATTATACACAATTAATAATCCGGACTAGATACCATGCGATTTACAATTATTACAGTAGCCGCGATTCCCATGAGATAAACGAAACGACGGATTCACTAAACTCCCTCGCGATCATCCAGAAACATTGTTACGATCGTTCTTTCCTATATGCACCGAACGCAAATTAAACGACGCGCGGGTCGTACGTGTATATATACACACACGCCTACACTAGCTCGAGTCTTCTACTACTACTACTACTGTCTATATACGAACGATCGGGTCGCGTAGGAATCACTGTAATTTAATAAATTGCGATAGCCGCTGCCGCTGCCGTCCCGGGGCAAATTGTAGCATAATCATTCATTAGTAGGTCGTGACTCCGCTCGTTCTCCCCGCGCTGCAGCGCAGCCGGCGGTTCTATTGCGCGCGTGCATGATCTTTGAGTTGTTTTGCGCGCGCTCACGCCACGTTGAGAGGTACGATCGTATAGTAGTGAAAAATTGTCCATGTGTAGGCGAGGAGAATTGATGCAAATTTGATGCTCCAAGACGTTTTAATTTGGCATTTTTCAATCGGTTTCGTCAATTTCAATGATCGGTTTCGGCCTATGCGCCTAACGATCGAGATGAAGTCAGTTGCAATGATGATGCTGATGAACTGGGATTTGAATATAGATGGAATTTTTATTAAGAATAGGATTTTGTGTTTAGAAAGTCGGTAACAATTTTATATCCCAGTCTTCAACAATCACGATTAAAATATTCATATGAATGTATATAGTTTTCATAAAAAGCTTTTTATATGAAAATATTAACGACCAGTGTTTACCATACAATAATTACTTATATATTTATACATTAACGTTCATTCAAATTGAGCTATAAAACTAAAGAGCACGTGAAAATATATTCAGCTCTTACTAGAGCGAGACTCACTAAAATATGCAATTAAGAAGCAGAGAGGCCTTATCACGCATCCTGGACAGTTTTATACGCGTCCCTCTCTCGTTCTCTCGCCTCATTGTAATTGCAAATAAATCAACAAGCCGAAAATTTTTTATCAAAGCCCGTAATTGAATGGAACACATCTAATAAATCCATTGTCTAAACCGTTCCCCGCAGGACGAAAATTACTAAAATTTGCAAGCTCATGTAAGACGGAGCGCGCTTGCTCGCTTCCCAACATCGTATGCGGCCGGCGAAACAATGCATATTTTAAGAGTGTAGCAGTTATGCGCCGCGGGTACGCGAGAGAGAGAGAGCACTGACTTATTTCAACGTTAATTGATATGCAGAAAAATGCCCGCGACTTATCCAACACTTGTTCTCCTGGTATATATAGAGAAGTATATACTCGGGGAATAAATTTTTGTCTAACGCTTTTATCTAATCGGATGATCAACACATTGTGGGGTACTTGGTACACGATTCCGACTGTAGCACAGACACAGACACATACGAGCTGCTGCTCACGACAAATCAGCTCGACAACGGGGCAATGACGAAAAAAATACACTCGTCATAAGCATATAATTCGCCGGTTTCCCACACACTCTCCTCTCTTCCCATATGCTGCATGCATGCTCTCGTACAGGTCTGTATACTTACACTTATACTCGCGTTTATGACACACACGAATAGAAAGTCTCTCGTGGCACTCTTTCGCAAAGCAACTCTCATCCACGCGCGCTCATTGAGAAACGGGAAAGAGCATCGACACCGCCGCGCAACGTCTCGTCTATAAATAAAAGAGTCCCGCACTCGCGCGCGCGCGCGCGTATATCGATTAAATCTCGATCGCGTTACCAGAGCCCGCGCAATTAGTCCCGCGGGCTAATTTCCCCGTAATTAGTGCCCACCGTATGTACGCGCACGCGGGTAATGAAGTTATTGCCGGTTTGTGGCCTGGATTACACGTGGCATTTGCATGGAATGGCGTGCGACATCTCTCAGAGCGGAGCGTATATGCATACATAAACACGGGCGAGGAAGTGTGCACAACGGGCCGCGACGAGGACGACGACGTCGCGGGACGTAGAGAGTCGTTAGGCCGATGATTAACGGCACAACGGAACCTCCGCACCGCGAGAACGAGTATATGGGCGCGGAGAATCCGCAATTTTCGAGGGAGCCTGTGTTGTTCGCAGTGTATGTGTGTGTGGGTTTATAGAGCTACCGTGGAGCGGGATGGAAATTGGAGATGTTCCGGTGTGCTTCAATTAAAATTTGAATTTTTCGAGATGAGGTTTAACTGTTTTATTTGCCAAGCCTGCGTTTAAGTTCTCAAGCGTGCGCTGGATAATTAGTCGTAGCTTGGAATGCTAGGATTATGCATGGGCTTTTTTATTTGCATTCAGTTAGGAACCAAAATTTATAGCTATATCCTTATGATGCATAATTTTCAGTGACTACATTTATCAACCGGTTTAATTCTTTTGTTTTTATATTCAGTTTAGAATATTACCACGCTTCTATACATATTATCATAATTATGATAACGAAAATCAAAACCATTTTGGTTACATCGTAAAAATATAAACATATCGCAACATCAAACACATCCCTCGAATCCTAAAAGTAACTGCCCTATTTCAAGTTATCTCTTACGATAAACAGCCCGCTCGAAGAAAACCGTTCCACTGACATTACACGCGCTTTTTTTCCTAATCCGTACCGTTCTCTTTCGCGCTCGAGATCGACCTTTTCGCCACGCGAGACAGGCTTTTACGTCGCGCTTAGCGGATGCGTAAACATCGGACATCGAGGTCTAACTCTACTCGCCACGCGCACGGAAACGTCAAGCGTCTCCTCGCTTTCCTCTACACACATACACACGCCACAGACTTTCTCTGTGTGTGCACGGGTCCATTGAACAAGGTGATCTTATCTAAGCGCCGATCGATCGAATGACGCTTGCGCGCGCGTACAAGATCCGCGATAAGGCGCGATAGCCGAACGCGGAAAAACGGATCGCAACTCGGCGAACAAAAATCGAAAGGGCTTGTAAATGAAACTCGCTGGCGGAAGGAGAGGGGTTTAGCGGACGCTCGAAACTTCCTATATAGAGACGATGTAAGAGTTGCGCCGCGGTGCAGTAAATATCTTGCAAGCGCGTACTTATACGGTTTTTCCTGGATACTGTGCTGGAAAAGGGGATATGGATGTTGAGGATGAGAGATTGCGGTGGTTTTGCATTTGTCGTTTGGTTGGATTCCTTGTTAGGATAAGATTGATAAGAGTCCTGATGCACTTATTATAATGTCTAATAGTTGAAATTCAGAAAACAAAAATTTTGCAATAAAAATATAACAAAAATCAGAATAATATTTTTATTAAATACTACGAGTAATTAAAGTTACAAAGTTAATTTAAATTAGAATTCAATCGTTTCACATTTCACCGCGAACGACGTAATTTGACAATGTATCGAGCCGCCGCCACGGTGTTCATCCCCTCGCAGAAACGTTCACCCTCGCCGATATTCTTTCGGGAATACCCTACAGCCAGCTTCTTGCGGTTCCTTGAGAGAATTCGAACGCGGGTCGCTCGTCGAAGTGTATATATCGATGATACTTGAGACAGCCACTGAAAGATAAGAGCTTCTTAAACTTTAGCCGCAGGCTATCGAAAATATTTACTACCCCCTCGGTATACTTTTCGCCAGCTTCTTAATGTCTTCTTCCAACACTTTCTCTCCGATCTTCAATTATAATCGCCAAGTGTATCTCAAATACACACACACACACAGCTATTGTATCATTATTTTCATTCATTCACCAGGACTCTGCAATCTCGAAATCCCCGATGTTTAATTAGATAAAAGTCGCCCGCGCGCGCAATCCATTACGACGCGAGATCGCGTAATCGTGTTCGCCCAGCTCTCCCGCTTAAGAATTTATTACGTTAAACGAAAGGAAAATATTTAACTTCTGTTCCGAAACCATCGGCGCGCGAGTTATACACGCTCGCCTACAACAACTTGCCGCGCACCAGCAGCAGCCGCCACCGTCGAGAGATAGAGCGCGGGTGATTTAGTCGAGTTCATAAATCGTTGTTTTGTATGCATAATTTCAAATTATCGGATAAACCAACAAGTTCGCTGCAAAGTTATTACGAGCATATTTCACGCGCGCGCTCGCAGCGCGACAAGGGGGGGCCTCCACCCGTGTGTATATGCGCGCAGGCACAATAATGCGCCGCATTTTCCTACGACGCGCCGCGTATACGGGGCATTTGCAACGGGCGAGTTACTTACAATCGGCCAATTTGTCTCTGCCGCGCGCGCTTACTTGACTTTTCTCCGCCGCGTTATTCGCGTTCGCGAGCCAAGTTTTGCACTGTGCTGCGGGGCGAATATAGCGTCACGGTAACCGCGCGCGCATCCCCCACTTACTTTTATTATTGTTTTGCAGGTTTCGACGTTGTATTGTCCACTTGCTGTTTGTAACTATCTGCACGGCATTAATGCACACGCCTGTAAACAATCAATATGTATATCTTTAATGATTTAAAAAGTTTTCTTTATATATAAACGTAGGGCTGAACGAGAGCAAGACACTACAATATTTCTGTAATTTTTGTCTTGCTCTTGTAAATTCTTGAAAATTTCTCTATTGTCTTAATTTTGTCAGCCGATATGAAAAGTATTATTGTCTTGTCTTGAAATTCTTGATCACATTGAAGTTACGCAGACTTAAAGAAATTTTGAAGTTACAAATACATTAGGTTTAATATAAAAACAATAAAATTTCGGCAAAGTATAAATAAATGCAAAATTTAAAATTTGATTTTTTCCACTATATATTTGCCGCCGGCCAGAGTCTAGTTCTTGCGCTGCCGCTATGTGGCGGAACGCTTCTCTGTGGCCTCACGTACCTAAGTTGGTCCGAGGAGATATAGGAGTCATCAACTACCGAAGTTTATTGATTTAATAAAGACGCCTTTATGCGAGAGTTAAATAATTATTTTTATTTAATCAGTTATTAATGATTATTTCGATAAGTTATTACGATTCGAATATCTCAAGTTATTTTTAAGACAAGACAAGATTCTTTACATTCTTGACACCACAATCTTGATATTGTGTCGTAAATTTTCTATAAAACTGTATATAAATATTGTATCGATTATTGTCTTGAATATTGAGGCAATAAGACAATACAATATCAAGATTAATCTTGCTATACAAAATGAATTCTGTTATAAATTATAAGAAAAAATAGTAGGAAATAAAAATTGTCTTATTTAATCAGTCTTAAGTTGAATACCTAAGACATACCTACACTTTTTAAAACCGTTATCTATTAATGTTGGATTTAACATGATTACAGATTTCACGATAGATATATGAAAATTGCGCAGAAGAGTAATTAACTATAAGTTATGTAAATAGAAAATGATGCGTTTACATTAACCATTTTGCAGTCTTTCAGTAATCAGTATAACGTTAAAGCCAATTTACATAAAATCCAGATTGAAAGTTTAAATGCTTTGTATTTACGATACAGACCACATGAAGCATGTATAACACCGAATAGAAATTATGTCAAGTCACCATACACCAGCAACATTTTTATTCTGTGTGGTACAATATTTTCTACAAACGAAACCTTTTCAAACATTTAACATGCTTTGCCAAAAGCATCAAGTAATTTTCTTTCGCAAACATCATACCTGCACTACACAACAATTACCATGTTATTTTTAAACATAAAATACCGCAGCTTTCTCCCTACCCTCGAACAAAAAACCCCAAACACAATCAGTCCAGCGCTGCATTAAAAAAGCTCGCCCAACAGCGCATACACATACCTTGTGTGCATTCGGATTATATACTAAACCAGCCGGGCTTGCGATAAGCGTCGCGGCGCAGCGACGCGCAGCTCACGCTCGCAATTATAACTCGAGGTGCGTTACTACCCGCGCGCGAAATCCACCCACGCTCACACACACACACGTTCTCTCGATTCGCAACGCTCGCGTACGCATATATGTATATACGTATATAGAAAACGCCGCCCGCGGGGCATTTTCGCCGTTTGTTCGTGCGGCCGCGCGCGCGCATAACGAGCGACGTATATACGCGCAGGTGCACGACTCTCTCTCTCTCTACATCAGGGTGTGGTCCGCGTTCGTTAGAGCGGACATTCGTTAGAGCGCCCATGCACAGCCTTTGTGCATATCACCCGCGATTATAAATATATAATTCTCGGCGAATAGAGGGAGAGATAGGAGACCAATCGCGCCGAGCGTGCAGATTGATGTAGGCAAAAGAAGGTGGATAGCTCTGTGTGTATGTAGGCACGGAGAGAGCGAGCATATAAACGCGGTCGCGAACCGCCCCGTATAATGCGAAGCGAATCCCGCAGAGCGAGAGAGATAGGTACGTCCGACTACGCCTACTGCCTCGATGTGCTGACTTACGCAATTATTGTTGTAAGAGTGTGTGCGTGTGTATACCTGGTGCTCTCTGTGCTATAGCTGGTGCGCATATACGCGTGGTAATGATTCTCAATCGCGTGGGAAAATGAGCTACTCGCGCGAGCGCCCGACTTTTTATCCGCGCGCTCTGGTTTCCCTCTTTCACCTGACTTTTCATCTTTACCCTGTATTCTCCTGCGCCTATATATAACTTTTTCATTGGTTCGCTGGTTTCTATATCTATACGTAATGCGTTCGATATGAATTGGCAGAAAATACTTTTCTTAAAATATATAAATATATAATTGGAAATTATAATGATATCGAGTATAAATGCATTTTCATCTCGAAATCTTTATAATAAGTGTGTACCATTGAACCCGCGCGTGACGCAATCGTACGCGCATAACCGGAAAAATTCCGCTAATTAATAAAAGTGGCGCTCGCTCGCGCGCAGGTGCAATTATAAGAGAATCGACTCGAACGTTAATATATCGCGCGGCGGCGCTTATTAAATCGACATTACCTTCGGTGTTAAACAGGCATTTTTCACTTTACGTCTCATTGTTTTCGGCGCGTGTACCTGCACTGCGCGCGATTGTGCGTCCGCTTCGTGCGACTCGTTTCAATTGTTCGCGCGCGCGCGCAGGAGGGAAAAAAATAATTTCTGACTGTATGTGTGTCTGTCTCTCATTACAAAGGAGAAACGTAGAAACGTCACCCGTAAAGTATCGGGACCCAAAGAAGTGTGGCTTACGATGAGAAAACGCTTTATTATCTCGCGGAATCTACGGTAAAACACAGCTATACCCGACCTTTTGTCTTACGCATCACCTTTCCCTCCCATTGTCTTTTGCATTCGATTTTCTTGGGCGCACTGGCTAAATGAATCGACAAATTAATCATTTACCGGGCGCGTTTGTACTGAGAGGCTTTTAGTGAATAATATAAAGCGATGTGGGTTACTGGATCGAAAAATTTGCAATTTACGATGATATAAGATTACTAGAAAAATATGTATTATTCTAATATATTATTCCGTGTAAATCTTGTAGTGCGCTCTCGCGATGATTGCGAAATTCGATATTTATTATTTATTGTTCTTTGGAGAAAATTAAAAATCTACGATTTCAAAACGAACTAATAATTATAGGAAAAAATAATTGACGCGGCGCGTACCTCTAAATCACACAACAAAAGTTTTTGTTGATATTGTATTACCAAACTCAGTACCCCGCACAACATGTAATTTATCACCATTAACGGATAGCCCTTTCTTAAAAAGTCACATATCATTAACGGGTAAATGTATCAGTATAGAATCATCCTTGAACTGATCTCACAATACCTCGAGGTACAAAAAAACTACCGACCTTCGCATATCAAAGCGACGATTAAATAACAATCAATCCAAAATCATCATGCATTATTTTTTGCCTTTCGCGTCTTACGAAACTGCGTGTTTCTCTCTCTCTCTCCCTCGTGAATAAAAAAACGCAGCACAACAAACAAAAATCGTCCCTGCAAAGCAAGAACCGAAAAAACGACGTACGGCGCGCGGCGAGAGATAATCTAATCTCGGCGATCGTGTCGCGCGCTCGCGGCTCGCTCGATTCCTTAACGGGCGAACACCTACGTCCGATAAGCCGCGCGCTCGCAGGAACATTCCTTTATCGTGTATCGAGGGCTCGATCGATCAATCAAAAGTGTCCCTCTTTCCCTCTCTCTCTTTTCTTGCGCGTGCGTCCTGGTCGTCGCGCGACCATTAGACTAAACGCGATTTAATAGTTGACGCTTCGACGTCGCTACCAAGGCTGCTTTGCTCCTCTGTCCCTTTCCTCTGCGTCTGATTTCTATAATACACCAGACTTCGAGGTCTTCAGCGATAGATCCTAATCTCACCAGGGCCGCTGTATTTACGAGTCGAGCTCGTCGATTTCGTGTACAAGTCGTCGAATGACAGCGCGAGCGCTTCCTTTAGGCGCCGATGTATATTTCGAGACGCGCAGCAATGACGTCGTTGAACGAGCAGCGTTGATACCGTGCGATTTTCTCGAGTGGCAAGGCGCAGGACACGTGAGAGAGAGAATCGTTGGTGTATGAGCTGCGGTATTGTTCGGTCGTTCGGATGGCGTATATGTGGCTGACATTGCCAATGACGTCTGGATAGGTCAATAATAGGGCCTTGTGCTAGTGATATGGCAAAAATTGGCGGGGGAAAGAAAATATTCGCAGTCGATTGAATAGGTCCTTATTGTGTGTGTGCTGAGGTATCGAGTGGGTGACGACGACGACGACGAGGGAGATTTTGTAATGTTATTTTAACATAAAAGATCTGTCTCGAGGTTAAAAATTTTATCTACTTAGCAAAGTGATATGTGCGAAAAAAAAACATTTTCTATCAAAGCCATTTGATGTCTGTTGAATAATATGTATAGTGATAAGAGTATGCATGTTACGTTGCAATCGAAATGTATGGGTAGAGGTACGCGATATGGTAAATATTCAAGTTCAAATAACTGTAAACAACGAGTTATCTGAAGCTTTTAAGATAAAAGTAGAAAATTTTATAAGTTTAATTTACTCTCTTATTCAGATAGTATTTGTTATTCACGTGGTAATTTAATTGTTTCTGATAAATATAAAAACCATACAATACAATAAACTCTGTATGATATAAATATAAAACGAAACGGAGTATCAGGAAAAAATGAAGCGAGAAGTGCAGTATAAGACGGAACAGGCGCACGCACTGTTCGCCGAGTCTCTTTAATTGCAGTTTAGTGCTCTTGTTCGTAATTAGGTGCACTCGGCAGGGAGAGAGAGAGCATGAGAGCACCTGGGCACCGGACCTGCCCCCCATACCCAAGACGCATATATATCGCACGCGACCTATCGCTCGCTCTTTCTCCTTCACTTTCTCTCATGCTCCCTTTCCTCCTCCTCCTCATCCCGTCTTTTTTTTCTCGAACCTCCGCTCGTCGCCGGATAATTGCCATCTACCGGACCTACATATACGCACGCATCCTTCTATACGCTTATAGATCATGCGTGCACGCCGTAATATATAACATACACACGCACGCGCGCGCGTCTATATTAATCGAGTCGGGCCGTCTTCGTTTTTGTCAATTTTCCCGCGTTTTTTGCTCGAGCATCCTCGTGGGCTTCTTGTTACATTTCGTCGCCGAGTAGCCGATCGTTATCCCCGTAATCAAGTTATGTAAAGTTATATTGCCCGCGCGGCGGACGCTCTAATTTAATTACGCGGCTGTGTTGGTTTATCTCGGGACGACGAGAGCTAGTAGCGCGCTGCTGCTTTTTTTCCGGGAAAAACTCGCGCGCCGCGCGCTGTCCGAGCGCGTGATAGCGCAATCGGGTTCATCTGTGTTAAATAATTATTCATGTAAATGTATTCACCTTTGTTTTCGAGCTTTCTAAATAAATGGCTGTGCGCGCGCGAGCGCAAAATAAACCCCTCAGGTAATATGCAAGTTTGCTTTTGTATAACGGCTGTTTCTCGCCTTTTGTTGCTGTAAAAATCCGAGATAGCATTATATTCCAAAGGCAACAATCGTCGTTATTTCGCCTTTTTAAAATCTAAATTAGTGACATCAATCTTGTGAGATTAACGTTACACGCTCATGCCTATGTATACATTGCAAATAACGAGATGTTTAGCCTAGCTTTATCGATTTATTTATGTTTGTCAGACAAGATAATTTTCTCCGACGTAAAAGTGCACTCTTATAAAAATTTTCCAGCTGGTATTTCTCCGAAAAATACAAAATTGGCATGTATATTCCGATTAAATTAACGGTTACTAATCACGGCTTTTAATAACTTCCAAAAATAGTTACAAAATATCCGCCAAAAGTGACCAGTTAACGCTTAACCACAGCTCTCTTTCACACGCGTGCACCACCAAAAAAACGTTCCGCTAAAAATCCGGCGACGCCCAATACACCATACACAACTCTTCCAGCTTCGTTTTCCCTCCCAAAAACCTGCCATTTCCCAAGTACGCAAAAACCCCCGTATCTTTCCTCGTCTCTGGCGACAAAAATAAACTCCATTAAAATTCGCCCATATCACTTTACACACACCAAAGTGGCCGTAATAGCCACCCTAGTTACCAACAATAACGCTTGCGACCGGAAACGCACGCGGCGTGTAGCGCATTTATTCTCCTCGTCTCGGCGAAAGAGAGCGACAAACAAGACTCCGCGCGCGCATATATATAGTCTTTGCCGCCAAGGTAGCAATTATGCCGAGCGCGCCAGAAATAAAGGGTTTCGTCCGCGACCGAGTGTTCGCTCTCTCTCTCAGTGTTTTAATAAATGCAAATACGCGGGCTCTTGGGCTGAATATTCATGTCGCCGGTGGCGGATGATTTCTTTTGTCGTCGCTCGGCGTAGCCCCTACGTACGAAGAGAGTCGTTCGTGCTCTCTCATCGCGAATGAGACTTCAGCCTGTATAACGCTGAAACAATTTTCTCTGCCTTTCCCGACGCCCCCGCCCCGTGAGAGAAACCAACAATGGCCGACAGTGGCTGTATAGGGTGTGTTTTTTTATCCTTTCGCTTTTCGGAAAACGGTGGTGCGTGTCTTTTGTTTGTCGACCTGAGGGTATGCCAGAGGTGCATGAATTTTAGATGGTGTCGAACATGTTTTAGTACATGAAAACAGAAAATTTTATTATTTTGATATTTTTATGTGTTAATTAAGAATTTTAACTTTATTGTCCGTTAAAATTAAAATAATTACTTTCACAACTCCTCGATATATAAAAACTAATATATTTCTATTCAAACTATATCTTCCACCATATCTGTATTGTAAATAATATAAAATACAAAGACAATAACAGCTATAAATGATAAACCTGCACTGCCACCTATATCGTTATCCGTCCCACTATTACACCAGCAGTATATATCAGTCATACTTAACCGAACATTCCACCTACTCCCACTAACAATGCCTAATTTATTAGACAATCCGACCAGAGTTGTCTCTGTTTAAACAAGCTCTCTCGCTCAGCTTCTACACACCACGCTCACTCACTACAAATCGCCTCAATGTCGAAACGTCGCGTATATAACACTAACGCGCGTGCGCACGCTACATTTCTCCGAATTTCGTCGGGACGGTCCTCTATATATACTGTCGCCGCGATGTACCTATATCTTTGAACGTTCCGCGCGCTAGCGGAAGCCAGCACAGCAGCTCGCTACTATTTGCCAAGGCATTTAGCCGGGGCAGCAGTCAGTATATACATAATCGTCCCCGAAGACGTGGCGACGCTGCCGCGGCAATTAGCACCTGCGCGCAAGCCGGTTAACGTCCGCGCGGCTCCCGGGCTTTCGTCCCCGTCCGTCCGTGCATAAATATGTGTGATACCTGTGGTGGCGTGTATATAGGGCTTACGGAGGGTTTTTATTGTTGTTTCCCGGTGGGCTGTAGGTGAATGTTTGTCGGTGTGGTGGCTGAAAACTACCGCGCGGGTGTGTTTGCAGAGAAAAGACTCTAACTCGGACATGCAGCGCTGAAATCTGACGGTTTTTGGGCGAGGCGGAAAATCGTTGTCGTGACGGCGGGTTATAGTCTACGCGTTCACGTGTGTGTGTACACAGGCGGTGGTGCGCGTTTGCGTTTCTACTTGTCGCGCGTCGTATGCTCTGCTCGATGCGCAAAGTGCTTCTGAAACGGCAGTTGTCGTGGCGATGTAAAGTTTTTCGCTGCGGGTGTTAATAAATTGGGATAATGTTGGCTCGGAGCCATTTGACAAAAATATGTATCGTCTTGGTGATTGTAACTGCGCTTACCTGCATAGGGTTCTATTTTCTTTACCTTATCTAGGACTGCACGATATAGCAAGATTAATCCTGATATTGTATTGTTCTGCCTCTATATTCAAGACGATAATCGATACAATATTTCTATACAGTTTTCGATACAATATCAGGATTGTGGTGTCAAGAATATCAAGAACCTTGTCTTGTTCTGAAAAAAACTTGAGATTTTTTAATCCTCATAATTTATCAAGATAATCATTAATAACTAATTAAATAAAAACAATTATTTAACTCTCACACAAAGGCGTCTTTATTAACTCAATAAACTT
>UXGD01004578.1:0-16681 GCA_900474315.1 Torymus auratus | reverse complement strand
GTGTGTGTGTGTGTGTGTGTGTGTATATATATATATTTTTTTTTTCTATACGGTAAAAAGTACTTGATTTAACCTAGGTATATGTTTTAATGGGTATTTACACTCTATCCTTATGTAAAATTTCAGGCAAAAAATCAAGTTTTTGAGAAAAATGCATTTTTTAGTCAAAACTGCGCATCTACATTGCTAAATTTTACGCGCGTACATTGTTTAATTTTTTTCAGAAAAAATAAAAGAATTTCAATATTATTTTATAAAATTTATTGGATTTGTAAGTTTATAAAAAGTATAAATCATTGTAAATTTACGTAATTAATTTACGTAGATTTTTAATGAAAACATATTTTTGTCGTGTTGACTATCACGATTGATTGGTGTACATAATAACAATATCAAAACGCAATAAGTCTATTAAAACATTAGATTTAATCACTATTATTGTCCTGATAAGATTTATATCTAAAGAGTCGAAAAGTGATAACTAGAATAAAATCGTGTCTTTTATTGGACAGAACCTATAATGAGTTGGTAATCAATAATAAACTTTTGAAAAATTTCATCGATAAATATTTATGCAATACCTTATTTTACCGATTAATCGATTTGAAGCATTATACGTAATTTACAGAAAAGTAAAAAATAATTTCGGAACTGTCAAGAGCTAAAAATTAATAATTCTATTTTTATTTTTCAAGTTTTACTAATCTAAAGACTTTTTGTAATTATTTTAATGCGACGTTTTCAGAAACACTATAAATCCACTATAAATAAAGAATTATAAATTTCAATTATAATTATTTTTAGAATATACATAGTATAAATTGTTCAAAATTGTGAAAAATACAAAATTATAAATTTCAATTTTTATCAAGTAAATTATACAGTACTGCTCATATACACATACATATGTCAATCGTGTAATAAATTTATGAAAAATAACAAATATTATTTTAAAAGTATCATCAATAGAATCTTTTATAATCACGAAATTCAGATTACATTTTAGTAAGACTTCAATTAATAATTAGCTACATATCAGACATGCACATTATGTTAAGAAATCTGACTTTTGACCTTTTAAGTCACATGCTGCTTCTGCACATGACTTTAGTCATATGGTTTTTGTTTTGTGGGTAATTGGTAAATCAAGATCAGCGCTTTCACAGTCACGCGCATTTCATTGTTCTATCGTTCGTTTAAGTTCAGTCGTCATGTGATTTATTTAATGTTTTTGGCACAGAACTCCACATATAGTCCTGTTTCCAATGACGTGAATTCCTTTATAAGTATTAGAATGTATGAATGTACTGCGTAGGGTTAAGGTAAAGAAATGTCCGAATCATGTCATACCTGTTTTCATTCTTCAAAATGGTTTAAATAAATTTCTTTGAATTTTTCAAATATCATCTTTTGAATCAACGAAAAGTGACGATTCCAAAAAATAATGAGAAACGAAAAAAAAAACTTATTAAACGTTTTATCGGAATTCTAATTATTTACTAAGAGAAAGAGCTTATACTTGTTTATGTGTATTATCAACACTTTTACAAACCAGTAACCGGTTTTTGATACTTTGACATATATTTTGACGTAGTTAAAAATAAAATAAAATTATGATTAATATTATAATTATTTATTTTATCAATTACTTCCCACGTATGTATATAGGAAAAACGTTTCTCTTATAATGAAATCTTAATAATGTTATATTAAATATAACATATTTATAATGCAGTAAAGGGAATTAAAATGAAATAGGATAAGAATAATGCATTGGTTTTGTGGGTTTTTTCAATTTTTGGTAAAAATATAAATGAAATAATCTAAAAACACGCAGTGGGACTGGAAAAGTTTACTTTCACTAATTTATATGGAGTACTATTATGCTGTTTTATAATTGGAGAAAGTTAAAGATAATCTTTCACATTGAATAATAATAATTTAATGATATTTTCATTAAATTTAATCTTTTTTATTTCTTTAACCGAAATTTTACGAGAATTCAATAAAATACAGTGGATTACCTTTATTAATAATCGCCGGCATACAGGGATAGGATGTAAAAACATTCGTCAAATAATAAATTATTTTAAAATACGTAGTTATAAATTTTATTGTCGTTCACAAATTATTTGTGCAGTAATTACATTTTTGATCGTAATAATTATTTTAAATGCTCACATTAAAATTCGTACATGTTATTTATACATAAATAATAATTGATAAATTTCGCATTAGCATTTGCTAATTGCCACACTTATTTGTTCATTCCTACTCAATGAAAAATAATTAAACATTGGTACAATTAGTATGAAATGTTTATATGATTTATATATTCAACAATTTTGAAGCTTATTTTCCTCATTTTAAATTGAAAAAATATATGAATAAATATTTTTGTTCGACGGAAAGCACTTTTACGGCCTATGGTCTATATTTATTCGACATTGTCAGAAGAAAACACGATTTTACATATAGTTACACCAATATATGTATACTTATAATCCTTTAAGATAATTAAATATAATTTCAGTTACGCGGTCTATTGAACATTATACTATTTAACTATAACTGATTTATTCCATGCAAAGCAAAGTCATGACGGTATAAGAAAAAAATATTAACAAAATGTTCGCGTGGAATAGTAGAAAAATATAGGGTTTATGGAGAATCGAATTTTATGAGGACGTGTACATGACTGATATTTTTCATACATTATAAAACTTATTTATTATTATTTTAAAAATAATATAAAATATCTTTTCGATACAACGAGAAGTAATTATTACATTAAATAGTTTCTTATAAATAGAAGCACACACAATAGTTATTATTTAATTATAATACACTCAAAACATTCGGACATTTATCTCTTACAATTTCTTCAATTTCTCAAATATCTTTCAAAACAGATACCTTTCCAATAAATACAGAGTAGTTTATGAGTATTGTTATACCGCCAAAAAGAGTATTATTTATTATGTTACTTTTTATGAAAATTTACTCGCCTTGAAATTAAATTAATTTCATAGTTTAACCAGTAAAACATTTTACACACAAAAGAATGAAAAGTACAAAAAACAATTACTAGATTGATCCTATACGGATCATCTTTGAATTGTTACCAGACGTCGTATGTTTAGTAATAAAAAAATGTTAATTAGGTCATTTATAAATAGAACGTGCTACTTTTCACAAGGGACATCGATGCATTAAAATACGTCCTTTGGTTGCGTATGTACTTAATTGTACGTTGTACGCGAGTTAAATGATTAAAAAAACAATCCAATATTCCGACTTTCCCGATAATGGAAAGCAAATCTTTGGACGCCTAAAAACATTGAATTAGGCATTGACGACTCGTCTACATAAATTACATAGAAAGACTTGGAAGCAGAGCGCGAGGAACCGATATACAGGAATTAACCGGTTATCCTCAACACTCGATACGCACTCGACAAAGTAACTCTGCAGCGTGACCTTTCTCCGCAAAAACCTTGTTTCTCGTAGGTAGTTTCATCGAGATCATAACCGTATTACCGCTCTTCCTCTTTTATTCTGTCTCGCATATATGTTAAAAACATGACGCGCGACCGCAAATTAAAAGAAAATGCAATTCATCGTCGTACGAAGACGGGGGAACAAAATCAACAATCATTTTGACTAAAACGCATGAAAGTGTGTAGTATACAACATGACAGTGTTATCACCGCTCATCGTGTGTCCAGCTTCAACTAGACATGGACAGCAGCAAATAACGATCGGAGTACAGTGCGCGCGGCTCGCAGGCACCAAGACGCAGCTTCACATTCTTCAATATACTTATACCATGTAGGCTTCATGTAGCTACCAATCGGTAACTCAGCCTACAGTGTCGGGAGAATAAAAAAACAGTGTGCTCGCGACGTAAGTATATACGCGGTTTTCCATTCACCGCGGGTCGCGGGCAGGCTGCAGGGTGAGCTGCGTATAAAAGGCGGTAGCAAGGCACAGACCGAGGAGGATGGTCAGGTCTAGAGAACCGGCGGCAAGGCCAGCCGAACCGCCAGGAACTTGCTCATCCGACTGGATCTCGTTGACGCTGTCGTCGACGACTGCTGGGACGCCGATCGCCACCTTGGGCGAGTTGTGCAGTACCAGCCGGTCCGCCAGCGGCTGCACTGGACGGAAGTTGTGCGTGAGCTTGCTGCCCTCCGAACTCCTGATATCCCGGTAGGCCGCGATCTGCGAATGTTGTAAACGTTTCAAAATGCAATATTCAGATCGGTATTTTTGTTTCAATGATAAATTTATTTATTTTCTTTCATATCTGCGTTAAATTCGTCGATTCGCGATATGCTATCGACTGATTGGAAAAGGGTACCAGAGTATTTTGATAATAAATACATACGATTAAATTTATTCGCCGTAGAAGATTAGAGCTGATAAGTGTGAGTTTAGAAATATAAACCTTTAAAAAAAGAGCAGATTAATTGAGTCAAAATGTTGAGATGTACCTTTCCAATAGATAAATTGTTTCCTTCATAGATTTATATCTGTCAAGTTATTGCACAACATCATCTTAGCAATTTTTCTACTTTTTCAACAATTCCACTAATTCAACCAACAATTAAGTAATAAAGTCTATTACTGTCATCATATTCATCTTTCCTCGTACTAATGCACTTAATTAGAAAGATGCATACTATTATGTCATTGATAATCCTTCGATAATAAAGTGTAATTATAACAACTGAGACTATAATGATATAAGAGTTTCGTTTTTTGATAAAAAGTATTGTACAGAATTGAAATAAAAATCTATAACGAAATAGCGAATGCTCTTTTTATTTTGAAATTAGTTACGCGTTAGATTTTTGTACTCAATTTAAAATAAATTATTAATTATAATTATAAAATACAAAGTTATAGATATATTTGTTAAGAATCTTACTTTTAAAGCTACCGCAAATACTCAAGAAAGTTCGCGACTGCGTGTTCACTCATCCAAGAACCGCGAAAAATCAATGGGGAAATCGCCTGACTAATCGTTCAAGGACTTGTGTAATGGTGTCAATTCCGCATTATTTTGATGTTTATATGAATCAGACTTTAATTCAAAAGAACCGCGGTAGAACTAAGGATGCGTTAAGTTCAACGCTCTTCCTAGAGGACATTTTTTTACATTTTTCAATTTAATTATACCTACTTATAGTTTCTTCCTACCAGTAAATAACAAAGAAAACTACTTATTGGACTTTTGTTAAACCGACTTAATTGTTTCGATATAGAAAAAATAAACGATTTTGATCTTATTAAACAATTTTTACAAGGCACGTATTTTTTAAAGATAGACAAAATGAATTACCAATTGGGGTTAACCCTTTTTATCATACATGAAATTGTTATAGAATTAATAAAAATATAATTCTGAAACAGGGCTGGCTATTTTAATTTCGCAAAAGAATCAAGGATCGAATTTGAACGATGTACCAACCTGTGCGTGCGAGAGATACAGCGGGTGCTTGAAATCAATCCACGTGACAACCTCGGAGCACGGCGGCGTCGTCAGCGATCCATTGTACGTGAAGTAGTTCTGCATTCTATCATCGGGTGGGCCCGCAGGGTCGAGTAGATGCTCCAGTCTCAGGCTCTCAGGTAGCTTGATCTCCTGTCCGACCTTTTCGATCTTGGGCAGCGCCTCGACCAAGTCGTGGAACATCGGATTCGCCTTGTCGTCTGTCTCCGGCTGCAGACGAATATATACAAATTTTTTATGGTTGCGCAAGCTTCAGGTGAAATCGTTATCTTCCACAGCATATAAGTAGCAACGGCGAATACTAATGAGCGCGCGGTTTGAAGGATGACTCGGAAGTTCGGGGGCTTATTTATTGAGGAAGACGTTGTTAGTTCATGCGGATTATGGCAGATATTTTCGGCGCGCGGTGAATCTGCTTAACCTGCAGGTACGAGTGAATGACCGCAGGAGGCCGCGGGTCATAAGGTCTATGTGGTTAGCCGAAGAAAATTTTAAACTTTGTTGAGGTTTTTTTTTCTTTTGAGAGGGAATAATTTCAGCAGAATAGGTGTCTTTTAATTTATTTAAATTTTATCGCCAGTATAGCTTTTGAAAGTTAAAATTTTAATAATCAAGTAAAAAATGTAATTTAGCTTTATAAAGTGTTAATGCTTTCATGCATATTCTAGATAACGCCACTCTCCATAACCTCGTGATGATTTTAATTAATTAAAATCTTTTGGTATAAAAATCGAATTATTTCTATATGTATATATAAAAGGATTCTTTCAATTCGAATAATAAAAGAAAAAGACATTATCACCGAAATAAAGTCAAAAATAGGCCGAGGCCTGCACTGACATCCCTAAAAATATCCTCTTCCTGGTATAACGAAAACGCTAAACATATCGCCAAACACACCATTCTCGCGAGACGTATATATATATAATACACACAGCTATCGCACGCATGACTCGAGTGTGTATACCTTAAAATTTGAGAATGGCCGATTCGCAAACAGCAGACATTGACATAAACCTCCGACGCCGTTCATCATCAAAGCGCCAACGGCTTAGAGCAGCGTTAAACACTGTGCGCGCGTGTCGAATAGACTCATTGAAAAGCAGCCGGCGCGCGTGTCGGTATTTATAAAGTTTGAAAAGTCTCATTCCCGCGCGATCGAAATGTCTTTACGAGCGCAGGCGCTCGGGCGATGTGTCGCTCGTAAAAAAGAAATCGGCGCGCCTAATCGTCCAGTCACGACTGCG
Organism: Torymus auratus; assembly: GCA_900474315.1. Classification (NCBI taxonomy): domain Eukaryota; kingdom Metazoa; phylum Arthropoda; class Insecta; order Hymenoptera; family Torymidae; genus Torymus; species Torymus auratus. Next base: position 9,916 of record UXGD01004578.1, on the reverse strand, counting down.
AACTGCGGAGTTTATCTTGTGCGTTATATTACGCCTTTGCCGTATTAGGGTTGTTAACGCGCCAACTTGGCGTCTGGCGTGTGTATATAGTTAAATCTCAATACGTGGTTTTTTGACGAGGTGCTGCTGTGTATATGTATGTACGCCATGACGTTGGGAGTCTGCTTTGGATTTGACGCCGGAAAAAGTTTTCAACGGTCTGTTATAGCTCTGCGCTGTGATGACTGCGATATGTTAACGGCTTTTAATTTGTTCTCGTAGTTTTGGTGTAATATATAGGTTTAAGACTCATCAATGTTAATCTCTGGGGCATGTTTTATCGCTGTTCAATAATAGTTTCGTTTGTACGCCAATTAAGAGCTCTAATTGAATCCTTGAAAAGAACATTAAAATTTTGTTCTAATAACTGTTAGTCACGAGAGAAATGCGCATTGCACTCAAATTTGTCTACTCAAATGCCTTTTTTTAGACAAAACTGAAGTCTATGCCAACAAAAATTACGATTACAGGAGTAATACGTTTTTACACGTGCCAATCGTTATTATAATGATAGAGAAATGTTTATATCCAGTCGTAAAGTTAATTAAACCTGCCGGTAAAAATGCAATGTGTTGATCGTGAACACGTGTCTTATGCCTCCGATATTTATTTAATAACGTTTGACTGACGTCTCCTGGAATGTGCTAATAACAGAGAGCACAGGCTAAAAATGTCCTGACTAAAATAAATCTTCCGTTAATGGTGATTAAACATTTGCACAGCTTATTTTTGTCTTTAAGATGCCTGAAATTCGCAATGACTTTACTTATTATACCATAGTCAATGATAAAAGGCAAACTTTTTAAGTAATTGAGTGATTACATTGAAAAACAAATCAAGCAACTTTGCGATAGTTATTTTCTTTTTCAATGGTATTTATAATTTATATTTTTATGATTATTTTAAGTCACATTTTCAGGTCATAACTATACATACAGTATTCTATTCTCGTGCCCTTCTATTTTTATATACAGATATACAATCAACTATCGCATATAAATATCTAAATTCAGATCAATATTTGTTTACACAAAGAAATTAATCATACTTTGGCCATATTTGGAAAAATGAGTGTACTACATATTAAACAGCAATGTACTATTGATTTGAAAGCTTTTGACCTTAAGCATAGGTGACTAGCATATTTCGTGGTATAGAGGCCTCAAATTTTCTATAGTCTACCGTTTGATGACAAAAACATTTGACAAATGAATATAAACGCATGATAAAAAAAAAGATATCTATGTACATACCTCGAAGAAGAAAGCGAGCACAGCCAAGCCATCAGGATAATGGACAGCGCCGTTCATAGAACCATACTGGTCTTTATAGAAGACGGCGTGAAGCTCCATCGCGAAAGAATGATTGTTGATGAGGTCCTCTGAGCCTTCCCGGTCATTCTCGCCCCAGTGAAAGTGCAGCTGCTCGAAGACGTAGGTGCCGTTCAACGGCCCACCAGACATGTACGCCAACTCGCTGTCATTCGACGTGTGCAGCAGCGCTGTGCAATAAAGTCGTATAACGATTATTTTCTTTACGATTCTCTAATTTTTGTACTACCTATGCTTTTCTATTCTACTCTTTTTTCAGTTTACAGAAAATTCTGGTATTATCTGTAATTACATTAGCTTTTTATGCGCAACAAAGAGCACTTTGTGATGTTCTCGAGCATATATAGCGGAAATTGGACGAGGTAGATACTAAAATTTTAACGCAAAACACCTGCACAAATGTCTTATGCAAGACTGCGACTATGTGCTCCAGTTATTTTAACGTTTTGCGATTAAATGTCTATGTACAAGTTACGAAATAGGGTGGAAGACCTTGCTAAAAACGTTCATAAAAATTTATCTTTATGCATATAATGTTCTAAAGCCAATCTCTATGACGATATTCATTAAATATATATATTTCACGCTTTACGTCTAGTGAAGGTAAAAACAAGGTTCATGTAAATCTGTATGATTTTGACGCAACACCCGCGCCAAAGATAATAATATGTATAAATGCGTTTGCTATTTTACGTACCGGTATGGCCATTGTTTGACAAGTAGACTTTCCTTGGCAAGTCTAATCCAGAAAACGATAGAGGCGGCAGGTCCACATCTCGGACGTCGTGTTCCTCGATGTTTATGGGCGACTGATGCTTTCCGAAACAGGTATCATAGTCTTCCGCCCAGTGAGCTGGACCTGTATCAAGTATTCGCTTAGTATACGCGTGTTGCTTTAAAAATGTCTAAATTCGCTGCATTTTGATCAATTACGGCTCGTTATGTTTGAGCCGTACTTTAAAGTAAACACACTTAAATCTGTCGACCACTTCTTAGTTATGACCGCGTGAATAAAGATCAAAACGTTAAACAATCTAAAGATCGCATTATTTTACGGAATTAGTGTTTCAAACAAAACATGAATCTTTTTCTTGTAAACATTTAATAATCACGATATTTTAAGTCAAACATTAAAACGGCAATGTTAATTGTTCTTTTGAATAACGAGAAAGAATTTTAATAGTGTCGGTACAGCGTATATTCATTGTGATATAACGGAAAACACTTAATTATAAACATTTCTTTGAAAAGTGCAAACATCTTTTAGATTGAGATCTATAAGGAACTTTTTCTCACGCGGAAATTCCAGAAACATTGGATATTCGTCTTACTATATCAAAATTAAACTACTTAAAGAGGCGTGCATTCAAAGTATTTGATTAGTTGTAACCAGCTTTTTGTACTTCCTCAAAGATAATATCGCTATTTCCTTTTACTTCTTATTGAATGTATAATATTACTATATTAGAAAGCTTGTTCAGATACCTCTAAATTAAAAAAAATGTACGTTCCTCGCAAAATTTTATTTTATTTTTACCTATATGTAAAATTGTTATATTTAAATATTATGCAAATAGTTCAGAATTCTTAACAGACTTCTTATACAACATGCGAATCCAATTTTTATGATTGTAATATACAAATTGCAGAAAATGATTTTGTTTTGCATTATTGTTGTTTTCAGTTGACAATATTACATAAAAACAATCAGCGTACACATAGTACCCAATTTCCGTTTGCATCACAACATCATTATGAAATATAGCAATAAAACATAAAAAAACACAATCGACATTTCTTGCAAAATCCCGAAAAAAGGCTCAATCTCACAGCGTTCAAAGTTATCGTAAACTAGAGCAAGCACGATTCACATAGATACGCGGGCCAGACAAGGCCACTTTTTGAGCCTCCGATGGAAACTGTATATGAACGAGAGAGCGAGTACACGCGCAGCCGAAACTCACCGTGTGGCCCGCTGTAACCGAAGTCGACGTGTCCTTTGCCCGTGGCTCCAGCTGCACCTGCTCAGACAGAAAAAAAACGAGATACGATTAGAGACCACAAGTGTGTCGATATATGTGTGTATAAGCATCAAGCGCCAATGCCAGCGGCGAACAAAAACAAAAACGTTGTTGTAAGCGCACCGTGCGTTTATGCGGACAACACCATTGTTCATCGCTCCAATGGCAATGTGTATGTGTGTGCATCGAGAGCTATCGGATTCGGTATCTTCGCGCGAGTAGTGGCCGACTTCTTTACGGTCGTTGCGCTCGATATACTTATATACTCGCGGGTATGTACGTGATGCGCGCGAGAGATGAGTGCTGCATATCACGCGCTTCATACACTCGCATGCGAGTTAGTTTATACTAGATGGAGAAGTGCCGAAATCACGTGCGCAAATTACCGCGCGACGCGACATCATTTTGCGCGCGCGAAAAAATTGTAAGCACTTGTCGCTGTGTTATTATAGATTCGTAGAATTCGTGTGTAGAGCTATTTTCGGTATATAAATAGATGATAATTCGCCGTTTGAAAATATATGCGGACACGACATCATGGTTGAGAATAATAGCTCAATTTTTGACTTATTATGTTTTCATGTACCTAATATATATTAGTTTGTTGTAGATCTAATAAGATTTGCTTTATGCGCGCACGTGTATATGTAATTCAGACGTTACACGATTTATGACGGGCAATTTAAAGATTGATGGTAACATAAATATATTTCAACGAGATAACAAAAGGTCCAGAAATAACATTTCTGCTCCTAAATTGTAATAAATTTCACTATGACGACTAATCGTAAACAGGAACCTCGGTCTGGTGTTGGGAGAGTCATCATATTATAACGTAAGTAGCTTCCGGTGCCAAAAGTGCGCTCATCATTCGCCCTGACCCCCAACTGAAACGCGCAACGCGGTGGATTTTGGGTGGACGACCGACGCACTTAGCGTCATTACACACGCGTGCGTTCGGAGGGAAAATTTGAAGATGATGAAGACAATAAATCTCTCCGTTTTACTCTCAAGTACCTGCATCCTGTGTGTGGTGTATATATACTATATTAGTATACGCACTGGTAGTGCGAGGTAACACACCAAATTTATCTGCGATTGTTTCCTTTTTTTTCTTAATAGAGCAGGTCATCACGACTATTGTTTAGTGTAATAAAGAGCGAACAGTTACACAATTCTAAATTCACTGTTGATTGCTTTCGTCTGTAATTTTTTTCTTCTTTTTTTTCGGCTCACGTAACTTTCGTAATTTTACGACTGTTTATAAATTCCAGATGTATATTGTATAATGGTACAGTGGCGCACATGTGCGGTAATCTGTCTATAACGAATCGTTTTTATTGAGATCGTCAAATTTTTTCGTATATACATACTCAAAGCGCTAACGGAATACGCGTATACGTGTATAGTATATAATCTGTGAATATATACACCCATATCATAAATTTGCATGTGAAAAATAGTTATTGCGGATACACTCTATATACACTGTCGTTACTTTCGTTCGTCTTTCTGGCAGCGTTCCCATATACAAGTAGACCATTCGCGAAAAAAAAGTGTAAATCACTAGCCGAACTGAAATTCCACCTTCTATACGTTATATACAAAGGCGCGCGAAGCGCTCAATTCACACGTGAAGTAATCGCGGCGAAGCGCGTACTCACTTAAACACATAGGCGCAGGAATGGGAAAGTCAAACACTTTCTTTGACACCGCGTCGTCTCTGCACCTACATATATACGTGATGGGAACCGCGCGAGAAAACAAAGAGGATTACGTGCGAATAAGTTCCTCCATGCACAGGGCAACCCCTTGTTTCCCTCGGAATTGGCACGTCCCTCCCATTAAGTAACGCGCGCGGCGTTCGATTTTGTCGGCGACGAGCGAGGCGCGTGACAATATTTCTCTATTATATATATAAGTATACAGCCCCGCGTGCGAAGGCTGCGAACGCGCGCGTCATTGAGCGAATAACCCACGCGCGCGCGGTCACGCTTTCCACGCGCGAGCAACGCACGTACTTACTTGCGTTTAGGTACGTGCGCGGTGACGAGAGTCTGCAGCAGCAGCGCGCGAGAGTACGCGACGTCGAACTATGTGTATACGCTCGTAAATTAACTAATAAATTCGGTGAAAGCCGTTGCTGCTTAGCTCGCGGCAACTCTCGGCTACTTCTGCGTGCTTTGACCATCGCGCGTTGCTGCGTATAAGTACTAACGATTGTTGCGGCGCCGTATAGTTTCCCATACACAAGAATCTATTCTTTGAAAGCCTTTGTAGTGTTTTTTTTTGTCGCAAGTAGTGTTGGATAACAAAACAGGAGCGCGCGGGTGTAAGAAAGTCGCGGGTTGTTTTGAGATGTTGTCACGTTTCAAGGAGCTTGAATTTTTGGCTACGATCGATCTAAAATAGAGCGTTCTATGAATAAATTTAAAAGTGTAATAATTATCGTACGACTGTTTTTATTGATCTATAAATATGTAACGTTATATTATGCCTGACCGTGTACCGAACAATATTACATTGTCTTAGAACTCGTAATTATCTCTAATGAGTAAGAAAACAGTGACAATATAGAAAGTTAAAAATGCGAGCATCGTCGTAAACTAACGTGGGAGCTTAAATCTGCTGTACTCCTGCCTTACTCCACTTGAATTTTTCAACTTTCTAAGGGGTTTTTTTCAAAACCAGTTGCAAATGTCACTCATTCGACTTTCCCTGCGCGCGCGAGTGGAACTAGTTACTTTATTCTCTGGAAGTTTTTAAGATTCCTATCAAATTTCATTTTATCGATATGCTACTATTGGTTATAAATATTCAATGATAATAATGCTATAGGTAAAAAGAGTTTAATGATTTAGAAAAAAAAAACGGAGATAAAACAGCGATTTTAACGAGTAATTTCAGAGATGAGTTACGACAGGAAAAAAGGATACGTGTAAGGTGAAAGAGACGCGCAGAAGGATAACCGGAAAAATCGAATCGACGACGCTATAATAATCTTCCATTGTCATGCCAACTGCGATGCTCGGCTTATTCGCAATTATTACCCATATTTATTCATACGAGCACACTCGATCTTGGCCAACCGAAAAGTTCCCAAGGATCGACGCGCAATTTTCAAGTATAGCTCGCGCGTGGCTCCGCATGCAAAAATCGGCCACTCGAAAAGCGCGCTACTTAATAAAATCTCGATATTAACCTACATACGCGGACGGAGGAATTTATACCACGTATAGTCTGTTTTATAGTTGGGCGTACCGCGTTTCTTTTATGTAAGTAAGCTATCATCCGACATCTCTTCACGGCGCGTAACATAACGTAACATCTCTCTCCCGCGCGCGCCTATCTTACCGCGCGCAATTGCACTTTGATGCACGCGAGAAAATTGTGGATCCTCGCGTAACAACCCCGGCGTCGACCTTTGCGAGCGCGTACATATACGCGCTGCCAATTAGAGGATACGTGCAAAACATTTTCCGCCCGTGTAGTTTGCAGAGTCCGATGTCGGTCCTTCGCGAAAAAACGAGCGAACAAGTATGGCACCTTTTTTTTTATTCGTAATTTGTACGAATAAAAGTGAATTTGTTGAATGCCGAGCGTACGCGCGGTAATAAACTAGATGTAATTTGTAAAATTGGAATATTACGGTGAGGTCGTGTGTGTGTAGCATACTTAATTCAAAACAATACGTGTAATTTGTTCAAGTTCGCTTTTTAATAAAAAAAAGGTTAATCCCCGACGTAATTAAAGCAACTACCTTAATTATACGGTTCTAAGTAATGCATCAAAGAAGAAAATCCTCCATTACTTCAAATTTCACACGCGCGTCATTCAAATATCTGAGAGAAATATCTTTTTTTTTTAATCACGTAATCTATTTTTCGTAGAACACTATACATTTTTTATAAATAAATCGGGAAATACACTGTATAAATTTGTATTCCAAATAGATTTGACTCGTTTTATTTAAAGTATTAAAACGTTCGTATTAAGAGGAGAGTTGTCGGGGACGAAAAATTAAAGAGTTATTTAGATGTCTTATTAAAAAGATTCGTTGGCTACAATTGAATCATGTAATTCCGCGAAATCCCTTTATTACCCAAGGGTTAAAATAACCCGCAACAAGCTATTAGTCGCCGCAGACTATCATGAAAGAGGTTTTTATTATTATCCGCCCTAAAAGTAGTCGAGTATTTCTTGCGCTTAATTTAAGTTTACGTTGACATAAACTTCAATATTAATAAAGTGAATATAATGGCTTCTTTATTTATCTAAGTACCCAATTTTGCAATAGTCTGAACTTCCGCGGCAGAGTCTTAATGAAATATGCGAAATTAATATATTTTAATTAACTCTCTTGACTTTCTACGAAGTTCGGGAATGAATCACTCGGTACTTCTATCCGAAAATATTTTAATGATCAGTTATAAATTCTGGGTAAAATATGTTACCATTTCCTGCTCTCGGATGCATTTTATCCTTGAAATAAATTTCGTTTTGGCGAGACTGTACAATACTATATAGTAACGCATTGTATATTTTTAAAATTTTATGTTGATTGTTATTTTAGGATTCCTTTTTAGATCGTATCTATAGGCATATTATAATGTGTAAATGGGAAGATATTGTTTGTCAATTTAGTTGCTATAAATTTATTTCTGAGAGATATCGGTACTTTTAGTTTAATCATGGGAAAGGTGAGCGTAACAAGCTTAGTATGAGAAAAAATTAAATTTTTGGAATTGACGGTTTGACATGTATCATGTAAGCAATTTTAATTATTATGCAGACGACTTACAGATTTGAATTTTGATATTCATTGCGTTTAAATCATTGGATAACATTTGATTATGCTAATTTATCATGCAAGTGAAGATAATTGCAACATTTGTCGTCAAATGAAAAAGCAGAAATGGTAAAAAAAAGCTATCCTTTCAACACTTTTTGAAAATCATCATAAATAATAATTAAGAAAAGAATTTGTCTTGTTAATTAACAAAAAATGTATTGCCTAGTAAGTAACTGTTATTGCAATTTTTTCTCAATGCATAAAAAATACTTTAACAATAGCATATCGAGTCATTCATGTCCTTATAAGAAGATTCTTTTACTTGATCAAAAAAATCAATTTCTGTGCATTAAAGGCTGCATTAAACTAATAATTAATAAATATTTTTATATTTTATACAATATAATTATCATATAAAAAAGGATGTTTTAAAACCACCGTTTTACATAAAATTTCATGAGTGCATTCCTGTGACAAAAAGCGCACTTCCTGATTTATCCAATCTATTGTTTAAACGGCAAAAAGATCACTCGGCGAAATCTGGTCGCAAGTAGGTTTATACGTTAGGAAAGTAGCCGGCCGCTATCGCGCGCCTTGTAAGAAATAATCGTTGCGCTATCTTTCACAGTATTGTGTCTATTCTGCGCGCATGATTACCACCGACGTTTCTTATATTTCCAGAATCTGAAGAATTCTCAATGAGTCAGATTATTCCAGGTATAACCATTACTTATATACTGCACGTATCGAAAGGGCGTTTGATACCATGCAAAAGTATATATGCGATAAAATTATACCTATGTAAAAATGATTTTATCAAACATCTTTCTGATGATGATTAAATATTAATTGTTAATTTTTTGTTGACTCAGCTGGAATAATGGAATTCTGACCATCGAGAAAATGCATTATTCGCCCTTGTATTTTTCATTATAGAAAGAAACTTGGATACAAGATTTAATGTCTGTACTGACACAAAAACAATGAAATGTAATTTATAGATTAAGGAATTCTGAGTTAATAATGCAAGCAATAACTGATGATATATATTTAAAAAGAATTAATTCTCTGTTTTGCAAGCAATAGCTGTAAAAGTGTGTAGAAATACCATAAACACGTTACTATGTATTTCAATATTTTATTTTTAATTAAGATATTTGTAAGCTCTTTTAAATTATTTGATTCTATACAATACGATTAGAATATAAAAATTTTTAATTACTATCTCTTGATTATGCTACAATGAAAAATTAGAATTCCACGGAAGTTATTAATTTGGAGAAAAATCTCGTTTTATAATATAATTTAGTTTTTACATTCCAATGTCTACGCGCTCAAATAATAGATTTTCATTTTCTTGCAAAATAAACAACTTGAATAAAAAAGGTATATAGTTTCTCACGGTTTCTCATTTTACCTTACACGATAAATCATTAGTATGAATACTTTTTCCTTGAAAAAAATACTTTGTTGAAGAAAAAAAAACGAAAATTCCATTCTATAGAGTGCGCTGCATTTACGTAATGTATGCGGAATTTCGGCGGTACAGTACAAAAGGTACAAGAAAGTTCAATTTTGGAGCAGAAAGACAAGATTTTTCATTTCCTTGAAACCACGCATTCAAACAAAGACATCGCATAATAACGATCAGTGAGTATATGTCGAAATTCACAAAAAATTGCCCCTAACTTGTCCGTAAAAACGACGAGAAAAAAAAGTTGAAGCACACCTCT
>UXGD01004577.1:0-16691 GCA_900474315.1 Torymus auratus | reverse complement strand
TTTCTATTTTGTACGAAGTATGGTAATACTTCGGAAAACTTTTGCTGAACTTTGGGCAAACATAGTTACAAAAAATTTGCGCAAAACGTCAAGTTCATACAAACTTAATACAAACGTAATTTTTTTTACGCGGGAATACTGTTACACGAATATGCAACAAAGGACAAACAATATGCAACATGAAAGAAATTCACTCTGACTAGACTTAGATACAGTCGACAAATACAATTCAATTGATTAGTAAATCTCAAATTTAAATGATACTTGAAAGATTAAGGTAATCCTATAATCACTATATCACTTTTGACCAATTTTATGAAGTTGGGAGTCTCGCGTTCAAATAACCTAATAAAAAATGCTACATTGAAATTAAAAATAAGTTAAAATTTATCACCATACGAGCTCGGAAAATGATAGAGGGGCACTTTATGGAGCGACATACATAGCATCGGCTGATGAAAATAAAAGGCGACGAGAAAGTCAACAGCCAGCGTGTAACTAATAAACACATTAACCTTACACAGCGCTGAAAATCCATCTTTACAGCGCCGCAAAAGAGCGGGCGCGTGCAAAAACTCGGTAAACACAGCTCCCGCGCTGGTGGCAATATTGTTGGGCGAAAAAGCATCAGCGCGGCGGCGCGTAGGCGATATATTATTTACGAGGGTCCAGCGGCAGCCACAATCTCGCCGCGGCCGCGTGTGTACGCAAGCGTCGCGCGCGTTTATGCCCCGAGCTTTTCGCGGGCGGCGCGACCGATGGAAAAGCGAAAAGCAGTAGCAGCAGTGTGTACCGAGCGCGGCGTTGAGCTCTTGCCGAGTTACGGCCGGTCCGTGACTTCGGAGCCGATGGCCGCCAAGTCGACGACGTCGTACTCGCGCGCTTTTCATCTCGGCTTTTCTCCCTGTCTCTCTCGCTCGCGCTTCTGCATTTAGGGGAAAAAGAGGGAGGGAGGGGGTTACATAAATCCCGCGGGGCGTTATTCAATTTACAGGGCTTTACTGCGGCCCGCGAGCGAGCGCCATACCGTCGTAAAAATTATATATCTCGCGCGCAGCCCTGCATTATGCATTTATTTAATGTAGCGAGCGCCGCGTAGCCGCGGAGTAGTGACGCGCGCGCTGCTGGGGCTGTGCGTGCAGCCCGCTTGCGCGCGGATGCGAAATCATTTTTATGCCCGCGCGCGAGCGCTGATCTGTTTTTTCTTTCGAGAATTATGCGCGCCACCCGCTCTTTTTGCACGCGCGAGAGCGTGACTGAAAAAAAGCAGAGGACATTACGCCGATAATCAGGCTTTGCGCGCGCCTTCCCCCGCAAAATTTATCGACGCGCGGGATTTTGCTCTCTCTCTCTCTCTCGTGGAAAAAAGAACTTTGTTGAAATATGTTTTATTCATATCGATCGATCTTTGTTACTAAGCGCTTTGAGAGAGTTCCCTGCATGTATATAGGAACATGTGGTTTTCGGTTTATACACTGATAGAAAGAATCATTTGGGAGAATAGAATGATGCATTTGAGAGAAAATTATTCGTGGCATTTGAGACAAATGACCATTTCATAACAGTTAAGGAATATTCGTTAACTGTTAATACACGACAACACATCATGTAAGTTAGGTTAGGTGAAATACGCGCGGCAAATGCTTCATTACTTAACTGTTAATGCACTTTAAACTTTTTCAAATGCGTATTCGTTAATAGTTAAGTCACCGACTTTATCGCAAATGATTCTTTCTATCAGTGTATAGACACATTGTTGTAATATAATTTTCAAATTAAACAAATCAATCAACTTTTACGTATTTGCATTATAACATGATTACAATAATATTGTTTAGATTTAATAAAATACTCTATATATTATAATTGTGGGTGGTACATAACGCGCTTTACGTGCATCAAATGGGTTTCACGCGTCGCAAACGCTATATATACGCTGTCCAGCAATTATCGCCTCATGGAACCCTCGCACGCGCATATATTAAGTCACCACAAGACGTGTATGTGTATTATGCACACATACACATACGTCTCTTCAGCACTTCTCTTTTCTACCTGTCGCTTATCGTGATTTATCCCGACTTCTCGCACTTCTTAGCTCTATCTTATGCCAGTGTGTCCATCTCCCTTTTTTCTTATTAACTTGCCTTATATTTATAATGATTGTATATTCTGCGACACTTGAATTATATCCTCGAATGATACTCAACGAGATTTCTATAATACTAAAAATAAAAGTATTTCGAAAATTCGATAATTTTTAAGACAGCCGGTGAACATTCCATACAAATAATGTTGTTTACTTTAGTTTATACAGCATTCCGATATGAAATTTTTCACCCCGCGTCAGTTATCAATATTACGTATACAAACCTATCAATCACCGACAGCATTGATATTAAATCCAAGCAAAGCACGAAACACGGGTGCGATTAAAGGCTCAAACCAGATTCCAAATCGGCTCTACATCCCCGCGCGCGAGAGCAAGTCGAAAAGTGAGAGGACTCTGACTTATCTCGTTTGGAAGAGCGGACGCACTTCATTTATCATATACAGCCGCAGCTCAATTTCGAATTTTCTCTCCCAATCTCATCCCCTCTCGCGGCGCTCTTTTTGTCCATTCGACGATCTCGCGCGATCGGGTGCGATGCTCTCTCTCTCCTGCGCGCGCGTGCGCGACATCGATGACGAGTACGCGCGCAACGCGTGAGACAGCTGCCGAGGTGAAAAAGCGACGCACACGAGATTCCGTATCTTGCACGGGCAGGACACCTCTCGCGTCTCCCGGACGCTTTCAAGATCGTTATCTCGAGCAAGAAAGAGAGACAGAGAGGCTCGTCGTCGTCCGGCGAATGAATAATTATCGATTAGCACCTCCTCGCGTCGCTTTTTACATACGATGACTGCGTATATATGCTGCTTCGAGAAACAGGTTTCCGATTGATTTTTGGATCTCCATCGTGCGGTCGCGCGGAGCGGGGGAGGGAGAGTGGACAGAGTGAGAGAGGGAGGGAGTGCGAGGCACTCAGGGGGCCGATAAAAAAAATTTGTCACGTCCATTACGGGCGGAGTGACTAACACGCTGCGCGACGATTTTTTATTAAATACGCTGGAAAAATATCGTTGTAAAGCAAGCCCGCGCGTGCGTGTTTTTAAGCGGAAATTTGTTGAGGATTCACCGGGGTAATTTTTCACAGCCGGGTTTGTTTACGGCTGCGTGTTGGGGAGATTTAACACCGCAGGCTTTTTTAACGCAAATTTCATTTTGTTTATTGCTACAGTATTTTTAATTTGTTAAAATTCCTTTTTTATTTTACCGGTAGACACAATGACTGATAAATATGAATTAAAGTATATTTTATAAAAGTAAAAATTTTTATTATATTATGTTGAATGACTCAAATCGAAATATTTGTACGCTAAACAAGCGTAATAAAGTCTGATACACTAACAAACAAGCATATAGAACATCGGGAAATCAGTTATAATATTCGCAGAACCGAAGAGCCGATACGACTAGAAATAAAGCATCTCCCGCGAAAAACTCTATGTATACGCGAACGACGAGAAGTAGACTCTCGCATCCGAGATGTATCTACCTTCGCGCAAACACACAGCCACAGAGAGGAGAAGAGGAAGCGTCCGACCGTTACATTCGAACGGATTCAGATCGAGAGAGGAACGAAACGAATGGACGAAAGTCCGAAAGGCGCATATAACGAGAGCGGGCCGCGAGTAGTGTGGGCCGCTTAGCCGGACTCTCTCCCTCTCTCGACGGGGATCAGATAAGGTCTCGCGCGAGGCGGCCAGCACCCAGGCGAGATCTCGCAGATAGAAGAATTTAATAACCTGTGCCTCGGCCGGGGGTGGGCGCTCGCTCGCTCACTCGCGCGTGCGCGGAGGGAGAGAAAGTCGAGCGGCGGGGGAAAGGGGTGTGCAATAATATCGGAAGATATCGATCTTTAATTAGGCACGCAGCGCGCGGGAATGCCCAGATTAGAATCGCGCTAGGCCTTAGAGCTCGCTCGCGAGAGCCTTCGACTTTGTTTATTGCCCAGAGATCTTCCTCCCGCGGTTACTTTCCATCCTCTTTATACTCGCCCTCTCGTCGTCGCGAAGCCGTCTTCTCCCTTTTTTATCCCCAGGTAGTTTGTATTGTGTGCACAGGCTTAAGTGTTTAATGGAGAAATTGGCCGCCCGTATATTTATCGCTCGCGCAGCTCTCCTTGCTGCTGGATTTCTTCCGCTTCTCGTTCAAGTACTCCAATTAACATACAGTTTTAATTAAGAATGTATGTACGTTATTTTGCAGATAAACAAACCTTTTCATATCTATGCTTATTTTTACGTAAAAATATTACCTGGAAACAGAGACGCGTTAAAAGTTATCTAGTAATACGATCTAGGATGATAGGGATCTGTTTTTAAGGCATTATCTATATGCAAATGAGTGCGATTTATTTTGCAGATTACAACACGAGTGAACAATCTGTTTTAATCACGTAACTTAACCTTCATATTTATTTCTCAGAAATTCTATTTTAAACGACCACGATGAAATTCTAAATATTTTAAATATTTATAATTCACATAGATGATTTTATATTGTATGAAATAATTTAGTACCCATCCACAATTTCACATGTTTTTGGAGTAGTAAATAATAGTTTAATCAAAAGTGACTAAAAGGATACAAGTTTTCTGTCATAAGTAAAACACTTTTATTAGTTTTTTCTTCACACTTATTGGTATGAAAAATAAAGTCGATTCTATAAGAAAGCTATTTATTCCATGAGTTAAAAAGACAAAAATCATGTGGTTTATAGCAGAGCGATTTAAGAATCATAGCATTTATATTTATACAGAAACAAATCTTTCCCAATGTTGTTGGTTTCCACTAGTAAGAACCTATTGGTTCACAAAATTTTTAGTACATATCGTCGCCTCCGAATAGAAAGTTGTTATTTGGGAATCCCGCCGAAGAAGACGTTATGTGGGAATCCGCTCGTAAGGTCGTTATCTCGGAGTCCGTTCGTAAAGGCGTTATCTCACACGAATATTATAGGTCTAGGCAGTGCTGCTTAAATCTGAGCTGAAAAATGGGTCGTGTGAGATAACGCCTTCTACGAGCGGACTCCGAGATAACGCCTTTTACGGGCGGATTCCCAGATAACGTCTTCTTCGGCCGGATTCCCTAATAATGCCTTTCTATTGGAAGGCGACGATATATAGAATTAATTATCTTACAACTATTACAAACTATTGAAAAAATAAAAAAAAATTCGATAATCAGATAGACTTTTCGGCCTATGAAATAATAATTACACGTTACATAATGTTTGTATTATTCAGCGATCACAGTCTCACGTTCTGGTTTCCGTCATAGTCGAAACGCTGCATATCGGTAGACCGAGCTCTCGTTAATTTAAGCCAGCTCACGCTAAAGGGGCTTTGACGTACGAGTGCGTCTCGCGAGCGAGACAGAGAGACGAATGAAAAATGAGTTATGCGTCGATACGGGAAACGATAAGGACTCGTTACTCTGGAATTAATTTGATCAAAGTCGACAAATATTTCCCTCCTCCTTATTATCGAGCTCGTTCGATCTCTCCTCGTTCTCCTTCTTTTCTCTCTCGCTCGGCCTCTCATATTCTCCCTCTTGCTCTCTCTTCCATTTACTCTCCGACGAAAATTCCGATAACGAGGCGACCTCCCACCTGCGCTGTCCTCGCCTTCGCCTCTACCTCCCTCTCTTGCTCTCTCCCGCTCCGCGTTCGCCTCTGTATATATGCTCCTTCCTTCTTTCGCACCGGTCTAGTAGATCACTGTGAGGCGCGAGCCGTCTAGCCACTCGAGTCTGGATGAGATCCGATCGCCGATAGCTACTCGTGCCAGCTCTTATGTCTTACGCACTTCCTGTTTCTATAAATAAAGCTCTGTATGTGTCTCTCGTTCTCTCGTGTACGTGTATGTGACTCGCGATCGACTTATGTCCTACTAAAACTGATGATGGAACGACGTTTTTTACCGATAAATGCTGATATAGTTCTCATCACTATGTGCACGTTTCTTTATTCTTGTTGGTGATAGCTAAACATTAACAAATTTGGTTTTATGTAAGTTCTTACTTGATCTTCAATAAAATCTGTTTATTCACGAAACATCAAATTTTATTCAGAACGTTGAAATTATCTGTGAACATATATTGTTCTGTATTTAAGAATATCACTCAGCTATAGGTTCTAAGTACTTGTTAAGTTATTCAAATTCGTAAGTAGGAGGTGCGATAGTCAGTTCTAATAACGTGAATGATACTATGAAAGTTTGACACGCCTATTAATAAAATACCTGTCAGAAATAGGAGAGTATACAAGTATTATCAATCAAACGAATAATAGAGGCAGCTGGTCAAAATACAATGTGAATATAAAGCTTATGGTAATCTCTCCACCGAATGATTTTCATTATTTTAACTGTTATATTGTTTAGCTGTATTGAATTAATAGATTTACTGTTAATGATGACTTTACCGCGTTATAAACAGGGCTATTTTCAACTCTTGATTATAATGGAATTCTAATTTTAGAATATCCATTTACCTTATACCGCGTGTCTACATCTCAAACGCGAATAAAAACAAGCATAAATTGCGTCGCACTCGCGACCGTGAAAGAGGCTTTAAAATGTAAATCCCGCGTTATTTAATGCTCTCTATCCACATTTAGACAAACCTGTCCCGGCCGCGCATTATCGTAATCAAAGCACTTTTTATCCGCACCGGGCCCACGCCCGCACTGCATTGTTACGCGCGGAATGTCGCTGTCGAGAGATGAGAGCCAAAAAAGAATATCCGACAAAAAGAGCCGAGTGAGGCTCGAAAATGGCGACTTAAAGAGATTGTCGAACGAATAATCAATTAGATGGAAGATCGCGTGTCTTCTCTTTCTCTGCCCGCAGCCCAAGTGCAGAGAGAATCAGAGGCGCAGAAGCTGCTGACCGCGAAGAGCGAGTCTCTCTCGCTCGCTCGGAATTAAAGAGGAGGCGCGAGGGGCCCTTTTATCGGGTCCCAAGTGTCTCCTCGGTGTCAAGGGGTCTTATCTCTTAATGACTACCCCATCTTAAGGCTTAATCGTCGACACGTATAAACCATCCTGCTTCTGCATATTCAATGTCGCTCGCGCGCCGGCGCGCGATTTACACACGTTCGCGGCCCCCGCGTGTATATCGGGGGCGAGCAGTGGCTTTTCACTGATGCATGCATGCATGCGAGGACCTTTCTCGTGATTCAGAGAAATTCGCGGCTCTGCGTCGCATTATCTGCGGCCCGGGCGACAGTCGCCGAATCTTTCAAGATTTGGCCGGCGGTAACCTCATTTCAGGTTAATGGATGTTTGTTGAAACGCGCGTAGTTTTGTGTATACCTTTATCATATAATGGAGACAAGTGTATTTATTAAGGAAAAATTAAAGTGCCCAAGTGAAAATAAGATATCAAAATTTATCGGAACTTGAAATAAACAGATATAGGGATAGAGGGGTTAATGAATACTGTATTAATGGATACACTTAAAATCTTGGCTTTGGAGGTATCATCGATTTTTCCAGACCATTAAACACACACTGTAGTAATAAAAATATACTCTGATAAACATGAAGAATATAAGAACTTATCGCGAAATATAAAATCTCCAATATTTAAATACGTTGTATAAAAGCACAATAAAATGATATAAAGTAAGTTTATCGATCTCCCAGAAACACGACTACCTAATTCAACATAATTAGTCATCCTGCAATTTTTGTGCCGAGGAACTTTCTTTTAGAAAAATAAAATTACATGATATTGAATTCGGCTAATAAACTACTGAAACAAATCTCATAAAAGACTTTTTTTAAAGTTTATAGTGATAAGGTGTTGTAAAAATTTTCATTTTTTATAATAAAAATATATGTTTTCTGGAAAGAAGATAACGAAAAAAAATATATATATTCGAATGTAATGGATGTTTGGATTTAGATAAACATTTTTTTCTCAAAATAAAATGTATGCGTGTAAAGCACAATATTTCAGATGTAATCTTACAGAAAAAGCTTTTTACAAGATTCCATATTTGATCGCACGCATAAAGTAGAGACGTACACTACTACATAGGCGTGTGTTACTTTATTACTTCTCGTTTTTGGATTCTGTGATATTAAAGAATAAAATAACGTTTCAACGACTTTTTCGACTTGTAAACGTAATTATTAACTGTTTATAATCGTGTACGGTAATTAATATACAAAAGTTGTTTTAAAACAATGTCAAACGTTAAAAAATGTCGACTCATACGCACTACTAGAAAAATCAACGCCTCGTTCCGCAGCAACAGGCAGAGCGCCGAAAAATGAGTAAGCTGCCCTTCCAGTCGTTATTACCCTTGCAGGAATAATCCCCGCGAAAGCGCGATACAGCGCTCATCGCGCTCGCACGAAAAGCATAAGGAGGGCACGGGTGACAGATGGCGGCGCTGATAGTACCTTCTCTCTCTCTCTTTCTCGTCCTTCGGTGGCAACGTCGTTGTCGTCGTCGTATATACGTGTGCCACGGCACATACTTACGCGGCGAACGAACCTCGGATCCTGTTCCCACCTCGAGATAAGAGCCGAGGCCTCTGCGCGCCGGCCGCTTCGATGCGCTCGAGAGAGAGAGGGACCAATCACACATAAGCGCGCCTGCGGACACGCGGGAGATTGAAGCCGCGAGATCCGCGCACAAGACGCTCGGCAAAAATTTCCGCCGGCTCTGTGTGTGTGTGTGCACCATGGGATGATCTCGCCGTTTCTTTTTTCGGCTCGTGTAAATATTGCGAGATGATGGATGGAGATTAGGGACTTTTTAGCGGGCGGAGAGATCACCCTTTGTGCGCTTTTGTACGCTCTTGTTTGCTCAAGATGATTCGATAATTTCTTATTTTTTCCGCTGATCGCGGATGAGTTTCGTATACGCTGAAACGAGTTTCATTTACATTCATACGATGAATTTTGTTTTAATTAATCAATGCAGTATAATGTTTAAATAATATTGATGAAATGTCTGTTAGTTTGAAAACTTATTAAAAGAAATGTAACGATTAAAGAAAAAACTTTTTTTGCAGTGCATGATTAAGGATATGGCATTTACGATATATTTTGCAAAAAGCATTATGCGTAAATGTCAAACACCAAATTGAATTTATAAAATAAAACATTGTACCAAATTAGTCAATTTTTTCGTATCATTAAAAAACTTATTAAATAAAATACCAATTAAAAGCATACTATCGAATACCAATAAATCACGAAATCGATAAGAATTCGTGCATAGAAATGAATATAGTACGCGGTAGACAGATTCGGCGAGACGAGTCTTCGGCTTTCGAGTATTTTTCGGGGCGTACGCGCCGGATGACGTAGGAGTCTGCGTATAATCGGCCATGGAATTTGAGTGGCTTCTTCAAAATGCTCGAGGAGCACATACACGCGCGCGCGCGCACGGGAGAAGAAGAAAGGGCGCCAGACACTTTCCAGACTAACGACCGGTAATCGTGCGTCGAACTTTTCAGGATCGCCTCGTGCCCCTGTATTATCAGCCAACGAAAATTCCCGAATTTTTTACCGTCCGGTTCACAAGTGAGCGAATGTTGATGGAATTTCGGTTTTTATATAGAAATATTATCTTGATTACTCGTGTACAATTATTTTAGATTCAATAAAAATCTTTATACATGCTGCGAACAATAATAAGTTTTATGATAATACATCAATTTATGTATTTTATTTAATGTAACAACATTTTAAAAACGAGTATATATTATTTTTCTCAATTTAAATGAAATTATGTTTATTCAATCTCTTTGCATTCCTGCTTCCTACATAGACATTCACATTCCGGCACGGATATCACACGCAACGGCTTCATTTTAATTCCGTTTTATCCCACTTTAACCGGACCGCCATATATTTCAGCTCTCGCATATACTTCATTCAGTCCCATACCTTGGCCTATCTAGATTATTTTATCCTATCTGGATAAGAATTCATCATATCGCATAATGTTATAATATTTTCGAAAACATTATCTGATTTACACTTTTATCTGTTGCAAAACTCTGATTTGTCCACGCGATATGCAGAATGGCAAACGATATATTTCGTGGAAATGTCCAACAAATGAAATTTTTAATGATGCTTTTATAATAACAATATCAAAAAATTACATCTACGAAAGGACCTCCAAACGTAAACATTATTTTTTTTTATAATTATTTAATTCAATATATACCTCGATTATTACCTGTAAATAATTTAAATAATATACTGTCCTCCCCATTCATCTTCTCTGATGTATGTTCATCCTATACACACAGGCTTCCGATCGGATCGGTCAATTCGCGGGGCCGGGTGCGCGCATGTGCACACAGAGCGCATAACGAACGTACATGCAGCAGCGGCGACATACATATATGCATGCATATATAAGGTATATGTATGCTGTGGGGTGGGTATACGATTGCAATATTGAAAAAGCGATTCTCGGTATTTATTTTCGTGAGTCGGCCGGCCCGATGTGCTCATAATGATGAGATCGACGCCCCCGATCGTCGCGAGACCGCACAGGCTATAATTGAAGTAAAACGAGCAACTCGACGCCCCTGTGACGTCCCTATATATATACATGCATACGCTCGCGTGGTCAAGCTCTCCCTGTGCACTGTATGTGTGTATACCTTACATCTGTTGGGGGGCCCTATAAGGTCGCCCGTTAGTGTCACGGCCTTCCCCTTCGTTGTTTCGCGCTCTCTTCCCCCGCGCGTCTTGTATCCTCGTCCCTTGTACACTCGCTCTTTCTCGCTCTCTTACTCACAGCAGAGCTAAATTGAGAGATCACAGTGTTGCACCTCGCGAGGAGGCAACGAGCGTGACTGATATAGGCCAACCAAAATCATTATTCTTTGGATAATTATTTTTTATGTGCGTATTTTATGTAGACTTGAATAATAACGATGCATAAGAAATAAAGATAAGAGATCTTTGTTATTATTTTATATTTAATATGTGAAATGTATTACGTTTTTATTATAGATGCTATCTATATGAAAGTAAAAATGTTAGAAATTAGTAATAATATAATCAATCAATAAAACAAGGCTAATCATTTGACAAAAATTTTTTATTTGATTCTTAGGAACCAATGAAGAATAAAAAGATGTAGTCAAAGCTGTTCTTATAAAGAGAGATTATTTAATAATTCATAAAAGTATATTATTTTTAGATTTTTAATTATAGTCTCTAATTAATAACTTTAATAAATACCGAACAGAGCACACAATTTCGCAATCCCAATTGAAAATTCATTTATCACTCCAAGAGATTCTTGTAATTACCAAGCAATGGTAATATATGCTTTTTTCATTATGTACCTGTCCCGAAGTGTAAAACAAAAAGCCATTATCTTTGTTCGCATCGATGCGCGCGATCTCGGCGTACGAACGGTTTAATTTGCAAAGCGTATACGTCAGAGAGGAATCCTGGAAGTGAGATTCTGAGAAGTTCCTCACCGTTCGAGTAAGAGAGACAGAGAGAGTATATAGAAGGAGAAAATGAGATCGCGCATTATTCATGCGTCCAATTCGCGTGCTCGCGCGCAAACGACTTGTTCCGTGGCAGTGTTACAACTGCAATCGTTCCGGGAGCGTAAGGTGCGCGATTCTGGGGGGAAGAAAAAAATGCAATGAGCGCTGGCCCCACCAAGTGCGATAATTGACATGTGCGCATTTGAGGGTGTACGAGATCGCTAACCAGATAAT
Organism: Torymus auratus; assembly: GCA_900474315.1. Lineage (NCBI taxonomy): Eukaryota > Metazoa > Arthropoda > Insecta > Hymenoptera > Torymidae > Torymus > Torymus auratus. The sequence goes on along the minus strand of UXGD01004577.1, from coordinate 4,864 downwards.
GTGAGAGGTGCTATACGAAAAGGTGTAACGACCACTGTGAATGCTTTTTTACTTATAGCGTTCGTCTTAAAACTGTATACTTTTCTATTATTAAGATAGAATATCTTTAGACATTTTCATAAAATAGTAGATTGCATAGCGAGGATGATGATTGAGCACGAGTGGTTCACGAGTTTTTTGCATGAAAAGTGAATGGGAAATCGGGCATATCGAGTCGTCATATAGCGAGAGACTAAGAACTTTTCCTTCCGCTACAGCGCGAGGCCTCGCTAGACCTTCTAAAAGTTCAATTTTCAATTCACTTTTCATGTGTTGAAAAAACCTCATTTATATGTCAGATTATTAAATTTTCTTTTCAGTGCTCAAACGATCGACATTAACCTTTCAATATTCGCATTGTACCCATAGACAAGTATATAATTTTATCCTCAGCTGTACATTCGTCCCTCCACCGGCGCACATAATACACGACGCCCGCGTGTAAATCGCAGCTGCGCACGCGCGCGCAATATATAACATAATAACGAAAGTGTCATCGAGCCGTTGTCGCGCCTTGGCTAAAAAATAAGTCGCGAGAGTCGTACATCTCTCGCGAGTACTCTGCTGCGCGCGAGTACAAGCGGAAGAGAGAGAGAGAGATAGAACAGAGGGAGGGTTAAGTCAATGAGCGCGAGTTGAGCTCTCACTTAGCGCGGCCAACGCTGTCACGATCGCGGGCTTGCGAGTGCGGACGAGACGCATTAGCATATCGCTCTGCGCCGGGCTCCGTGTAGAGCAAAAGAGAGTGAGAGAGAGAGAGAAGGAGAAAGGTGTATGCGCGCGATTCTCTCTCTCCCTCGGACAGAGCGCATCTCTGGGTCGTGGCCCGCGCTGCTCATGTGTAAGTATATGTGTTACGAGCCGGGGTGTGCGCAAGAGGCTGAGAAGGAGAACGGAGAACTCACTCAGGCCCCTGTTACCTGTAACGTCGTCGTCGTCGTCGTCGTCCTCGCGTGTTGGCCGTGCCGTCACGATCAGGATCCTATTTGCATAGCGCCCGCCGCGCGAGAGATGAAGCTGCTACTTCTCGGCCGGCCTCGATTTCTTCGCTCCTTCGTTGCTTATGTACCTCTCATCTCTCCGTTCCTTCTCCCCCTTCCCCAGCGCTATGTCTCTTCTTCCTCCTCGCCCCTTCCCCCTTCTCCTTTCTCCTCGGCTCGTAGTAGTCCTTGTTTCGCGGCGATAACGACCGCGTATATAGCCTGGTAGGAGGCTGAGAATAAAAAGTTTTCTGCTCGGTTAAATAACCGCGCGACGATTCGATCGTTCGGTAAGTGCAAGTATAGGAGAATGAATGCGGCTATAGGTGGAGAGGAAGCGAATGCAGCAAGTTCATCGCGTTACTGAGTCTTCTGTGGAATTAAAGTGTTGGCCGGTTGCGAGAAGCGAGCAGCTTTATCCTGTACGTTCAGATGAGCATCCTGTGATTAATCAATATACACGAAATCGTTGCTCGTATATGCTTGGGATTACGAATGAGTAGTTATCAAAATATATACTATTTTGATTGGACTCTATCTATGCGGTCTCGATTGATGGTCTAGAAATGAAGTGGGGACAGTTGTGTGTGGATAAGTGCAATCGCATATCTGGAAAATTAGCGCCCATGAGCTAATTTTTAATTTTAATCTTAATTTTTTACATTGAAGTAGAATTACCTACTTATATCCATCCAACTTGTCAGTCCTTATCGATATTGACAAATAGAGTGGATTCTCAACATCTATCTGGTACAGTACACGTAAATTGAAATCAACCAAGCTTTTATTCACGAAAAGTAGAATACACCTGCAAATCTCTTTGCGAATGTTTATCCGCAAAGAATATATATGAAAACAAACGAAAGAAAGGCATCGGATATAGCATCGTAGAGAAGAGATGTGTGGGAAAGTCATCGGGTGGAAAAGTCCATGGCGCATTGAGCCCCGCACGTATATGTATGTATAAGCACATACATATATACCTATTGGTGCGCACGTACGTTCGGTTGCGCGCCCGCGGGCTTGCATACAGAGACATAAAGCCTGGCCAGTGGCGCGCGCGCGCGCTGCGAAGGTGCACGGTATTGGTTCCGAGAAAGGCTCCTTATCAGCCCGCGGATATGTTAATGGCGGCCGTGTTGCCCCCTCCTCCGCCTCCTCCCCCCACGATATATTGCACCCTGCCGAGGCGGCGCGCACAAGAGAGAGAGAGAGAGACTCACTTGTGCCCCGCGCGCTTGCGAGCGAGTTTGAACTCTCGGAGCTCGCTCTGTATACAGCTATATCGGCTATAGCACTTGAATCGCACCCCCTCAATTAAAAGTGTCTCGCTCGTATTTAAGAGCTTTTTTCGATCGCCGAACGCCCGATTGCTGTGCCCCGTGCTTATACCTACTCCTCGCTCGTCGCTGCCGCCTACGTTATGGGACTTTATTTTTTTCCCGCGAATATAGTGTGCGCGCGGAGAGAAGGGGTGTAGAAGGAGAGACGAAGGAGAACCAGAGGAGAAGGTGTATCGAGAGAAAAAAGCGTGAACTAGAGCTTCGGCGTATTTTCCGGGCTATCGCGAAACATCTGCGCGCCTGCTTCTAATATATACAAGTGCGATAGGGTGCACGAGCTGTGGCGATGAATTTTTGGTTCGAAAGGCCTTGCATCTATACGAGATTGTATAGTATAATTTAAAGAGTCGCACTTGTATATATATTTATCGATCTCGTATCACTGAAAAGCGATTTTGTTTTAAATAAATTAACGAAGCTGCGATATCGTGACGGTTCTTATTTTTAGATTACCTTTTGTATAGTGTTTTATCATTGAGGTCATTTCCGGTACCATGATACCAAAAGCCACTGTAATAATTTCTCTCAAATCTATGGTACAAAAGAGCCGGACGAATCCAACGTATAAGTTAAAAAAATATCAGAAACTTTTTCACGTATATGTATAACATTATTCTGTAAAGGCATCAAGATAATCCTTGCAAAGAAAAACTATATCCAATCGCTTCCTTAACTTGAAATAATAAGGCAGTTGACCGGCTAATGAAGACAGCCGCAGCTGAATGAATCCAGCGTAGGTATATAATACGGTAACGGGCAAAGTGCGCGGCACACGTGTCGCGTTCATCGCCGGCGCAATAGCATACATGCATGTGCGCAGTAGTGGGGCTCGCTTGCGTGCCGGCGCAATTATAAGAATCGAAGGAGGTGCTGAACGCGCGATGACTACTTACTCACGAGCTCTTACACGTATATACACAGACACACGGGGGATCCACGCGCGCTATATGTAAGATGCTGCACTCGCGATAAGTCGTGAGCGCGCGCGCGAGACTAGGAAGAAGAGAAGAGAGAGCGAGAGACGTGCACACACAGCGCACGCGGTCTATCGTCCGCGCGCATCTCCCTTCTCGGGATTTCAGGACTCGCGAACGCTCTCGGCCCTCTAGGCAATTAAAACGTCCCGGCGGTCGCCTCCCTCGCATCGATATTCGAGAGATTTCGCTGTACTGCGCGAGAGAGGCACATGCATAGGCCAGAGACACATACACGAGCGCGCGCTCGCGCGAACGTGAAAAAGAAATTGGAAGTAGAGACAGAGGCAGCCGGACAAGATGCTCGATGTCGTGTGACTTTTATCTCTTAATTAATACGACTCGCTGTGGCTTCATTCAGTTGGCGAGAACCGGAGCTGCGCCGCGCGGAAATCCTTCCTCTCCTTTTGTCCTCTTTGCTTTGAGAAGGAGGACAGGTATCTAGGAATTCGTCGATTCGATCTGTCGAGCTCCCTTTTTTCCCCATTGCCATTTTCGCGCAAAGCTGCTTTCGGGAGATGAATGAAGCTTAAGTGGGTGTCTCCTTTCCCTGCGTGCCGAGTTTCTTAGCTCGTGTTACGTATACCCGAAAATAATCAGTTCGCACGTAGCACCCGCCACAGCTTTATGCGAGCTGTCTCCTATTTTAGATTTGAATTTGAGATATTATCCCCGACTGGCTATATACATTTAGCGTAAAATGTCAAAGAACGTTTTTTTTTCTTTCTTCCTTTTTAGGCCTCGGCTGGAAATAGGTCTTGTTAAGTTTATCTCACGATGATTTGAATAAATGCGATATGATAAATGCCGGAATTCTAATGTATATATATCTCGTGTTATCTACCTTTCACAATAAAAAAAATAATTAGACGATGAATATACAAAATTTTAATAGAATATGGGAATGTCTCCAGAACTTTTAATATTCGTCATTTACAAAAGAAAAATTTTATTGACGAAATCATTTAACATAATCGTATGAAGTTTGTATTAAATGTCAAATATATCGCTTTAACAATTTTACTATATCTTTCTGAAATCTATAGTGATTACAATGGATTTTGGATCTGCAAAATTCAAAATTCAACGCGTGCCTATGAATAGTATAATTGTTTTTAATGAGTTACGCTTGAGAAGTAATTTTTTGAAGTCGCAACAAATCAAATGATTGTATTTTTAATAAAGAAGAAAATCTGATAGCAAGATTAAGAAAAATCCTAACTTTAAAATATATAGAACAGAATTACTATGAAAATTTTTAGTTTTGAAAAATGAGTCGCACAACTTTCTAGATTTTTCATTTCAATTGAATATTATAATATAAGTCCATCTCTAAACTAAAACTTTTCCTAGTTAACCCTTAAATGACCCACGGGGTCCAAAATACCCCACGGTTTTGGAACGTAAAATTTCTCAGTTGCTCCCTGTAGCGCCACCTAGTATTATTCGGCGCTTGGACCAAGCTGTTTGTAATAAAAAAAGTTATAGGCATTTTTTCACACTGGTCCAAAAGACCCCGTGTAGAACT